>JAPMOB010066913.1:0-17784 GCA_029875015.1 Lepomis gibbosus | reverse complement strand
CTGACTTTGCTGTTAACTGTAAGATGTGTTTATAGTTTCATCATTTTATAATCTTACATTACACAAGCACAAGTGTGACTTTCAATTTTATACATTTAAGAACATTTAAGTATTTACCTTTAATTCGGGAATCAGTTGTGATTTTGGCATTTACCATTAACAGTCTTAGCTTCTCCACCTCTCCCTGCAGGTTCAAAATTTCCTTGGCTGGAGAAAAAAAATATAGATGATGTTAAAGTAATGCTAGAGTAAAAACAAAAATAACCACAAAAAAGTGCATTTTGTTGAGTTGCATGCTTACTAAGTTCAGTGTTACTCTCCTCTCGATTCAACTGTAAAATCTTTCTTTTAAGGAGCTCAACCATTTGCCTCCATTGCCTCTGGTAATCTGAAAAAGAAACAAAATTGAAGCCATAATAGCATTAAGTAGGTCACACACAAGATAAGGCAGGAACTACAAGTTGATGATGAGATAGGGACTCACCAGCAGTATTAGTTTTGTATCCCTCAATGTGGACACGGATGAGCCTCTGCATCACTGCGATCTTACTGTGCACTGACATCAGCTCCAGCACTAGAAGACCAACAGGGAATGTGTGTCAGGAAGAGTTAGAAGCATGAAAATCCCTTTAACATTGCTCATATAAAGGCAATATTTAAAAAGATGTACTGACTAACTGAGTTGGCATCTCCTTTGCCTTGCAGCTCACTGATCTTTTTGTTCAGTTGGTCTTGTAGATCTGTTGAAGTGAACGTGATTAAGCAGAGAAAACAAATCATAAACACAGACATAACATGATAAAAGAGTTATTCTTGTCAAACAAACTGCTAAATGAAAAGAAGAAATAAAGTGAGATTATGTAACTTTTGCAAAAAGCAGCCTCTGCGTCAACAATTGTAACACCTGTTTAGTATAAACTACTAAATGTCGCTAACTTGTTTGGCTAAAAAGGTAAGTAATTGTTTGGAACACAGACAGAGTCATAAAGTTAGTCAACTGAGACAGCAATTTGCATTATACAGTGATGTTTACCTATAGTTTGCTAACACTGGCATAGCACATAATGAGAACATGAAAAAGGGTCTTTAATTCCTAGTTATAGGGTTTTGGTTAGGGGGTTAGGACCCTTTGAACATAGATACCTTCTCCTTAAAGGCCAATTTATACTTTATGCTTCGAGCCTGCGCTGTAGACACATGAGCTACTGGTAACGCCAGACCAAGTAATGCTACAGCAACAAAACGCCTGACTATAATCAATTTAGCAATTCATGAACTAAACTTTTTATTTGTAAAAGGGAATAATTTGCTATTTTTTGTCTTAGAAGTCTTTTTAGTCTTGCTTCAAATGTACTACCGGGACGTGTGCAAGCAATTTTTGTAGCTTAACATGCAGCACTTTACCCAGAATTCCCTTGTCTGGTTGAAGGCTAGCTTCTCCTCTTCTTGATATCACCTGTTCCAAATCCCAGATCTGATTTTGCAGTGAGATGATCTCAAGAACTGAAGACGCAAACAAAAAAATCAAGTGAAATTACAACCTTTTACTACCTTGTATAGTTTAATGTTTATAGAAATCAAAATGGATCAGCATCTTACTTAGTGGTGAGTTTGTGTGGCTTTCAATCTCCTGTGTCTTTGCATTCAGTTCACTGGTTTTCTCTTGCAGCTCTCTCTGCAGCACTGTGAGACACACGTTCAGATATGAAACATTTGCTAACAAAGCCATTGTCACAGAAGCTTAAAACACAATAAGCAAGATTGAGGCAAAGTTCAAATCTTTCACGATGGGATTTGTTGTATTGAGAGTAACAGAAGAGGCTAGTCCTCAATTTTAAATAGTTACAAGCAGATGTAGAACAATAAAACAACACTCACCTGCGATTTCAATAGGGGTTTCAGTAGAATTAGCAGCATGTTTGACCTTCTTCTGTAGTGTACTCACCTCCCTGGTGAGAGCAATGGTTTTCAGAACTAGATAAAAACATGTATATTAGATTAAACTCTAAAAACTAAATTGCCATATGATAAAACCAACCTAAAGAAAACAATAAACAAAATATGGGTAAACTTACTCAGAAATGTGTCGCTATCAAATTTCTCCAGAAGCTGTTTCATTTTGTTGTGTAATTGGGATTGATAAGCTGCCATGAAATTAAAGATACAGTTAAACATTGGTTTGTCGTTACAAGTGAATCCTCTGATCATATATTGTTATTTATGATTAAAAGCTTACAGCCAGTAATAGCTGAAGCTGTCGAACTGCATGCAGCAAGCTGCTGTTTCAACAATCTGGATTCCCTCCTCAACCCAAAGGCTTCATTGTCTGTCAGAAAGAGTACAGGTTATATCAGAGAAATAGTAAACATACAAATCCTAACTAGTGATATACCTCCACTTTTAATAGGGTTAATACTCACCTAGTTGGCTGTTGCGGAGAGTTGTCTGTTGAAGCTGCCTGTTAACCAGCGTCAACTGTTCCCTCATATCTGACAATACATGTGAACGATGTAAGATCTTAACCCAGCACAGCACAATAATAGTATGTTTATATAGTGTTGTAGTATATGTATCTCTTTTACATCGGCCTAAACCATTTTGTACATTTGCAATGGAAATTTTTACTTTCACCAGCATTCTGTCAAACGCACTGATGTTAAACCACTGACAGACAACAGCTTCTTCCTTACTTTTAAATAATTTACACAATACACTTAAAACCTATAAACAGTAACTTGAAAACTCACTTAGGAAACTTAAGATGTATTTTTTGAGTCAGAGACAGCTCAGGTGTCAGGCTAGCAGATATCTGTGTTCTCTGGGAATCTTACAAGGTTGAGTCTTACAAGAATTCTTAATACTGTGATCCTGTCACTGTAATTGGAACTTAATCACTGATGCTTAGCGTATTACACCTATTAAATTTGTTTGACATGCACATATTGTGTTAGTAAAAAGAACCACTCACCGGTACATGTTCTGATAGAATCTAACTGTGAGGGAACAAAATATATTGGGTTGGTTAAAATAAATACAAAAAGAAGATTAAAAACTTATACTAGAATATGTTTATGTGATATAAGTTTAACGCTGGTGACGACACACCACAGGATATATGCATAAGCAGAAAAAGTATGCGTTTTTATACTGTTACATTTACATTCTTGGGATCTATTCCTTATAGTTATCTGAAGTCCACAGGGTAAAAGACAGAGCATTATGACAATTGCTCAAATTGCTATATAAGTGTGTTTAACTGAATCGGTAAGTCACTGTTTTGGGGACTCACTGGGATTGAAATGTTGGACTCCACCTGCGACTTTCCAATTAAACTATTCACATCCTGATGAACTGAGAAAACAGAAAATGCAACATTATCAACTGAATGTAACTGTCACGGTTTAAAATATTGACATTTTATTCACTGATTGCTAACTGAGAAAGCTATGGATGGTTCCTTACCATGTCTGTTGTCAGAAGCTGGAAAGACACAGGTGAGAAGGACGGGAATCCAAATGAAATGAGAACCTTCAGCCATTGCACTGTATGTCTTGTGTCATGAAACATTCCTCTTCTATCCACAATGCTAATGCTCTTTATACATTACTGAATGATCAATGTCTGGGAGTGGTGGTGGTGTCCCAAAATAGGAGGAGCAAACTAATGACTACCTTTACAAAAAGCTAAACGCTAAGTATGAAAAGTTGGCACATCTTTCTAGCTATATAAATTGCATACACTAAAGCTAAGTACAAAATGTACGTGAAAATCATAAATACACAACTTAGTTCACTCTGATTTCAAGTTCATTAGCTAAAGTATTGCAGATATTTTTATCTGTCTTCAGATAACATTGTGGTACCACTCAGGGAAAAATCAATCAAGGTCAGAGACCACTTGGACAACATTTAGATACCAAACTATTCCCGGCAGGAGGCTGAAGACTATTGCAATAAATTTTTAGTGTTTAGAAACGAATGCTATGTGTGTGCCAGGATACCATTCAGTTTACTTTGTGATTATTCTGGTATTTTAACACAATATATGTAATGTAACGGCTTCTGTTGTAATTTTGCATGAATAGTGCAATACAAATAAATAAAAGTCTGATATAAAATGTTTGTTTATGTCTGTATAGAATATTTTGTTCAGACATCCCAATTCTCCTGTTTATAAATCATTTTAACATAGCTTACTAAGAAGTTCATTCCACTCAAACATTGTGAGGTTATGATGATAAATTCTGCAAGTGATATATTGACAAACACATCTATTTACACTGAGTTAATGATTAAAATGTTTTCCAAAAGTTTTCATGGTGGCATGCAAGGTGAATAATAAAAAGCTATTCTTGAGCTCCTCTATTGGCCTGGCAATCTGTTTACAGTATATAGTATTGTCTACATTTTATTTATGATGTATACGTAATATCTTGCTTCTCTGACATGTTTCCTGTTACTGTCCATGGTCAACTTTCTAATGAAGGTCAAATGCTCTAAAAATACACCATAAAATGTCACATTCTGGAGATATGTGCTGTATGACTGTAGAAAAACGTTTACATGCTGTTAGTTTCTGATTCATTTCAAACGCTGTAATCTGCTGCTTTCAAAAAGCAAGAAAGAGACACAGAAATTAAAATCTTTTGCAGAAGCTAATATTTACACTCTGTAAAAGACCTGTGTCAACCACAAAACACAATGTGTCAGCCATAAAACACAACACTTCTGCTATCACGAGTCAGCGTTTGCTATGCTTGGCTTGAAATGTGATTTGGGCGTCTTCCACTGTTTACAGTATTTCCTGTGTAGGCTTCCCGTAAACTTGTTGCCCTGACAATGATTGCCTAGGCCTTTTTGATTCTGAGCTTCTTTTTTGGGTGTGGGGGGATGCTGGTTCTCCGAAGTTGCATAACTGCGGACATTTTGACAACAGAAAATTCAAAGTGTAACATAAATCCCTCAACAAGCATTTCTTGGATTTCGGAAGACAAAGGCTGGAGATTGAAGATTAAAGAGATATTTTGCATCCACAATGTGCTAAGTCAAAGAGTCAGTCACTTCCCTTTGAAATGGTGTTGGAACAGCTCCTGAGCATCAACTTGTTCAAAATGCATAGGCTACTTACCTTAACAAAAGCTATGATTTAGAGTCGTTTCACTCAAATGAAAAAAAAAGGTTTAATTTACCCAGCTATTAAGTTATCCCCCTTTGTGATTTCTGCCTTCATTTCACGGCAATTGGGGTAAATGGTATTTTGGTTGCGTAGATCTCAGCATCAACACATTTACCCTTCAGCCTTTACCATTGTCATTGGAAGTGTTGACATGCCAGGTTTTCATATTGAGTAGGAAAAGTGAGATGTTTGTGTTGAAATGTTTTACATGGGAATTTTAAGCTCTACTGTATTAGGATAAGCCAGAAATGTCAGAGATGGTTATCTCAAAACCTCATCAGAGAAAACCAAACTATCTGCATGGATGTAAACCACTATGGTTATGCGAGAAAATATGTGGTTTTGTCATTTGTGTGTATTTTTAGAATATTAAAATGAAAAAAGAGTCAAAAAAGTTGTAATGTTTTTTCATAAATATTTGCATATTTCTTGACAATAGAACATCCTGAAAATTGAGGATGTTGTGAAAGCACATTCTAACGTCCATTAACCATAACTGCCCATTAACCAACTAACAGTGCTCCAATACAAACATCTTATTCTTAATGGCCCCCTTCATGTCTGCAGGTGTCAGAAGGCAACAGCTACATTGTATAATATACCAAATTAAGTTGAAACAGTACAGACTAGTATCAATCACAACACTCATTGCACCTGTGACTGTGTCCATATCCATAAGAAGAAAATATCCTTACACTCTACAACTCCAAATGAACAGACAATTAAATAAAATGAAATAAATACTTACTAGGACTTTTGTTCCACTAAAAAATTTAAGTCACAAATCCTAAACTCAAACTCCTCAACTCCTCTGCTAAAATGGGTGGGTGAAGCTATGCTGGGAATTCACCAGATTCAATTTACTAATAAATAAGATAAAGATAAAGGTGTCTGTTTTGCAGCCATAACAGTTGTAGGAAAAGACTGACCAGACAGTCATGGATGCATTTTCAAAATCTAAAAAGCTGTATAGTTTAGTTTGGCTTTAAATCAGTTCCCTGTGTCAAGCTTCCTGTAATTTGTTGATAATGATTGTCTAAATTTGTTCTATCCAAGTCATTTTTTTGTGATGTGATGTTTGAGTAATGCTGAGTAACAATTTATTTTCGTAGTGCTCCATTAGTTCTTAACTTTCAGGTGATACAATGAAGATGTTCAATAATTTGTTTCTATTGCTAACTTGTTTTATTTATAATGAGTATCTCATCATTTTTTTAAACCTAATATTGTGCTGCTGTATTTAGGTAAATAGTAAGTCACAACAGTGTAATAGTGAGTCACTGTGACAATACCAGGACCCTGAAACCTTTATTTAATCATTAACTCCTGTTATTTTCCTACTCTGACATGTGAAAATGTTCTGTATAAGAGCTTTTTCCAAAATAATTTCAAGCAATGGGATTTAAAGAGCGCCTACTACCTTTGTTCCATCTTTATAAAAGCAATGTCTATACAGAGCGAGTCAAGGTGCTTTATTGTGCCACTAGGGGAATTTGTTATGCATCAAGGGCTCACATAATGACAGAATACAAAAGGACAACATTATCAGTAAATCACATAACTAGTGCAGGGAAATGTAAATGCATACCAAATACAAATATGCAAGCATACAAAGGTGCAAACACCAGAGCAAGGCAGCCAGAGTGCTAACTGCTATTATGCAGATAAATATGGATAGGGGATGGGAGGAACAAAACATCTGGAGTGGATTGTCCTGGCAGTCCAATATACCATTAGTAGCCAACCTAAGGACCTGGCTCCTCCCTGAGATCTTACTGGCAAGACTTCCAAGCAATAATACAAATGGTTAAAACAGATTCAGAGGAACTTGTGTAAAAGACAGTCATCATCTCAGCAGAAATGTTAACAGTTGAGGTAGTATCAACATTTAAAGTTTGTACAATACCCAAATATTTGTAGCTCTAGGTCAATATCAACCCTTTTCATAATAATCAGCAGTGGGTTTGGTGGTGGATCGAGTTTAAAGTGGCAGGAATGGCTTGATGGCATTGAATGCCTAAGAGAAATCAAAAATAAGTGTCTTGCATTAGTCTTGGAGTCCTCCAAATGCAAGATTTAAAAAAGTGTGCTCTGATAACTGTGATAACTGTGATACGACAGCATCCCCCACACCTCTACCAGGCCTGTACACCATTCATTCTCCCTGTTACGTACTACAGCAAACACATTTTCCAAATAAACAAATCAAATTAGGACTTTACCAATAAAATGTCCCTAAATTCTCTCTATGGTGTGTAGAGTTTAGAGTGTGTCAGCTCTGACCAAATCTTTTTGGCACTACTGTCTTAAAGTCCAATGCTAGGATGGGCCTGATAGGAAAAAGGAGCACTCTTTCAGGACTTCTCTTGACTAATCAGTTGTCTTACAAAAACAATAAGGAACAGCATACAAAGTATTTCATAATACAGATCTGTTACATTTGAAATGTTTTGTGATTCAAATTATATAGTAGAAAGAAACCTTTTGCAATATGTAGCACCACTTTTTATGCAAAATCTTGATGTTAAACCAGTAATCCACAAACTAATGTGTTTACATATACACTGGGTCTATTAATAGGAACAATTTGCTACATATAGGCCTATTATAGGACAGGAAAAAAAGCAGGCTGTGATTGCAGTAACGTTACTACAGCAGAAAGAAGAGAGCTCATCCCTGTATATCCCAGTTCCTAAATGATTATTTTACACATTCACATCAGCTCTGTAAAGCCAGCAGTGAAAATACTGCACACACAATCTTTGGTCAGTGAAGTGTTAACTACAAATAGTGCAGAATTTTCCTAAGGGTAATGTTGCAGCACTTTAACAGCTACAAATCGGCAGCCCAGTCCCCATAACTCCTGCTTCTATCAAACGCACAAAAACAAACAAAACAAACACTATTATTTTGTATTGTTTAAGCCTTCAAAAACCAACATGACACGATTAATTTATGCAAGTGTGGAGTATTGTTTGTAACTTTGTAATGAAATCAATGATGTCTTAAATGGATAATATATATAGGCTAATCTGTCTGGAGATACATTTTGAGGCCACTGAATAATCTTCACATATTTTTTTTCAGTACTCTCGTAATAGTCAATACAATGGATATTAGTTATTCCTATTACTTCCTTTAATCGTTATGGCCTACATGTATTTTAGGAAGACTATAGCGCCATCGTGTGTGAATTTTAAGTTAAACCAAAGACCAGCTCCGAGACTCACCAGTGAGATAGTTCACTGATCCCGGCCTGCCGTTATGAAACAGTTCAAACTAAAAGACAAAAGTGCCTAAAACTGTGTTAAAAACGTAGTATTATTCATCACGTTGGCGCATAGTTCAAACGAGGCACATGTAAAAATAGTGCTTCGTTATTTTAAGATATAAGGGAAACAACCAACAACTCAAAACCAGTGGCGAATGTGTGCTGCTCACGTTAAATGTAGTCCACTGAAATTTAAGCGAAGGAGGAAGTTAGTGCAAGTGAATCCTCAGTGTCACGCGGATATTCCACTCTGTGCTTTGTCTGTCGTCTTCTCGCGATAGTGTGGTGGTAATGGTGCCTTCGTAGCAATGCAACTGTCCACATGATTGTTGTAGCCTGAGGCGTTACCAGACTGTATAAAGCGTGCATTGCACAGTAGTATCATATCATAACATCTTCACTCACCGGCCGTGACATTTGTACAGATACGTTTCCTTGTCTAGTGAGACTTGACAAACCAGATCCAGCACAAAGGTATTGATTTTTTTAATAAATTCTACATATTTTTAAGTTTATTTTACAATATACTGTGTTAAATAACGGCGAGTTCTCGCCCCTGATGAGCATGACTTACAATTTAATCAAATCGTTAAACGTTTCGCCAGTTTCTCCGAAACGTCTTTAAGGCTTTCACTGAACCTCTCTCGGTTTGATACCAACTTATCTTGTTATGACGAGAATACTTTAACATTTAACAGCAGACATTTTCTTCAAACAAAAAAAGACGAAATGAGTTACATAAGAGCGATAAAAACATGACCTTAACGCCGATTTTACATAAGAATATCTTTTTTCCTTTTAACTAATATGTTTTAGTGGCATTAAGACGTCGTTATCGTTAACAGTAAACTTTTATTGCTTGGATTTAGTTTGTTATATTTCCCTCCTATGACATTTAGTTAAGGTGTGTAGTGTACTGTGATTATTTTTTTTTCTTACAATGTCATTAAACTTATCGCCAATAAATGATTAATCACTGATTCACTCTGATTATTTCAGTGTCAGCAGTATAATGCTGAATAATAGTGACTGGACCAAACGTACTTGTGTAAGGTCAATAATAACGCCTCTAGATTTCAAGTGAACTATGGACACTGGGGGATGATAGCGCAATTTCATTTATGCAACCATGTCGCAATTTTATTTTTGTATTTCCCAGCTGACCTCTGACATATTACATATATTAACTATATACATATTTAACCTTTTATCATATATAGACCTATATTCGTGTTTTGTACTTTTAGTTTACAAGGTGTGTTTAGCCTAATTGCTTATTGAATGTGGGATGTTTCCTCCTCCAGAGAAAATGGCCCTGTCTGGCTGGGTGTGTTTGGTAACCGGTGCCTCCAGAGGCATTGGCAGGGGAATAGCTCTCCAGCTGTCAGAGGCAGGAGCCACTGTCTACATCACAGGGCGCCAGGAGAAGACTCTGAAACAAACTGCAGCAGAGGTGAGATTTTGCTTATTTGGCTTATCATTTTCTTGTAGCGAGGCGATATCCCTGTGATGGTGCCAACAATATGTGTCAAGGTTTCAGGCAGGGATGTGTTTTCTTCTCAACACAGGTTAAGGAGAGGGGTGGAAACTGTGTGCCGGTTATCTGTGATTCTACAAAAGACGAACAAATTGAAGAACTGTTTGAGCGGATCAAACGTGAACAGAATGGCAGGCTTGATATCCTGGTTAACAATGCCTATGCTGGAGTACATGTGGGTGTATTTCATTGACATGAAACACTACTTGGTGTATTGTATACTTGAAATATTAGGATTACTTGTAATGTAGAGCCAAGCTGTGCGAATGAAAAGTGAATGAATGAATGAAAGCTCATCTCTAAACATGATTTGTTATTGCAGGATATCTTCAGCAATATGGGGAACAAGTTCTGGGAAACTGATCCGTCCATTTGGGATTCCATCAACAACACAGGCCTCAGGTATGTAAGCTTCTATGCTGACTCATGTCTGACAAGTGTAACTGCGTCATTGTCAGCCTACCGCTTAATCATTCCTCCGATAAAGTGACAAATTTCCAGACATTGTTGAACTTGTTATTGTCTTTTGTAGTTTTGAGTTCAGCAGGAATTTCTCCATCAGTAGTTGCTCTTTCAAAAAACAGAGCAAAACAAGAAAACAAGAGTGTTGTGAAACATAGTGTGCTGTGTTTACTGTAAATTCAAGTATTATTCATTTTTAATTTATTGGAGGTATTTTAAAACTGAGTGGAACTATTTTGACTTTTGTTGATTTTTATTTCTCTGGCAGGGGCCACTATTTCTTCTCAGTTTATGCATCCCGGTTGATGGTGGCTCAAGGTCGGGGTTTGATAGTCACCATTTCATCAATTGGGGGGCTGCAGTATCTGTTCAATGTTCCATATGGTGTTGGTAAAGCCGCAGTAAGTTCTTCTCTCATTAAGTCCCAGATACATATCTCATTTAACGGAAGTTCAAGGACTGTCAAATTAGGTCAACGTAAAACACAAACTAACCTGTTTTGTTTTGTGGTTTACAGTGTGACAGGCTGGCAGCAGACATGGCTGTTGAGCTCAAAAGTAGGGGAGTGGCTTCTGTCAGCCTGTGGCCAGGAGCGGTACAAACAGAGTTGGTGTCTCAGCTCATATTGGAGAAAGACACAACAAATTCTGTAGATTCTAAGGTAGACTTTTCTCTAGCAGCAAATCCGTATGCATGGTAGCTACTTCGTTTTTTTGCTAAATCCCTGGATTTATTTTTCCTCAGTTTAAAAATGTTTTTGCCAATGGAGAAACCACAGAACTGAGTGGGAAGTGCATCGTCAACCTGGCAAAAGGTAGGATGACATTGCGCAATGTAGTCAAATATATCCGTGTTATGAACTGCCTGTTTACCTTCTTTCAACTCTGCAGTAACGTAGAGTTACTTCTACTTGCCTCCAAGCTTTGTTATCGCCTTACAGTGTTGTTTCATCCTTAAGTTCACTTTTCACAGTTAGCTTTGTAAATATAATTAAAGCTGGGGTAGGCAACATTGGAGAAACTAGCAAGAGACAGCTAGATGTTGATAGTATCCAAACAAAAAAATACTCTATTCCCTTTTGGCCTCCTTCCAAAGCTACTCCCACATTTTCAGGCACAGTCAGTGCACATGCAGAGCGGTAGGTAGGTAGACACGCAGGTAGGCCCGCAAATGATTTAATGTGGACAGAATTAAATGATTGTTCATGCTTATTACAGTCCTGCAACAGTCAGATACCGCTTTTGTTGTAATTTTTGTGTCAAGACATTTGATTTATTGATTGCTGTTGTGATATGAAGAGAATTTTAACAAATATAACAAAATAGGCTTCTGAAATAAATTGCCTACCATAGCTTTAATAGTATGTACAATTTGTTTTTGTATAAAGTGATCACTTCCATGTCTTAGATAACCGTTTAGCAGCCTTAGTAAAGTTAGTCACATATTACCAACATTAGACTGATTTTCCCAGCGTACCAAGCTAACGTTAGGTTGCTTGGTGGAGCTTCATGACGTTAGTACGACACTGAGTGACTAACTTAACGTTGCTAAATGGTTATCCAATAGAAATTATCAGACATAATCACAGAGACATTATTATAATTAGTTAAGGGTGGTGATGGCGCAATGGATAAGACACATGCCTTTGGTGTGAGAGACCCAGGTTCAATTCCCCACTGTGACCCATCTACCAATGTGTCCCTGAGCAAGAAACTAAACCCCTAGTTAGTCCAGACCTCTAACATATATAGCAATTCGCTTTGGATAAAAGCGCCAGCTAAATGAATAAATGTAAAATAATCAAAACACTATTTAAAAATACTCAACAATATGTATAATACCAACTGTGAAAAGTGAACAGTAATGTTACTGCAGAGTTAACAGAAAATAAACAAACGTGTGTGTATGTATATGCACACATACACTCATCACGCCACATTGTGCACAGGCTGTTCATTGTAACATGCCTTCAGAAATTGATTTTATTGCTGAGAAGCATTCAACTGTTTTTTAGTCTTTTTTTATTTGCACACTAAGCATACTCTGGTTTCTCTTTCTGTTTGAAAGAAAAAAATCTGATGTCGCTGACTGGGAAAATACTCATGACTTGTGACCTGGCAAGGCGCTATGGGATACAAGACGTTGATGGTACGTTTGTATCAGCTTTTTTATTTCAAAGCTCAAGTTTTTTATTTATAGATTTTAGATTTGAACTCAATATAATCTACAATCAGATCATTCTAATATGTTGTTAATCTGTTTATTTCCAGGACGGAGTGTAACTGATTACACTTCCCTCAAATTCCTCTTGACCCAGGTCCCATATCTCTCCTGGCTGTCAGCTGTTGTACCTTCATTCGTACGCCTGCCACGCTTTGTGCTCACCCTGGCAAACGGCCGGTTCTAAACATTTCCTACATCACTACCGAAGTGTTTTAACAGCATGGTTTCAGATTCACGGCTGAAGGGTGACAAGAACCAAATAATTTAGACAGACAACAATATTTTCTGAAGAAGTATTGTTTAAATGAAGTGCCTTTATACATCCATTTCTATTTGTTTACTTAATTAATACCATTATACGAAGTTTGGAGCAAACATGAAGGATCCTCTAGCATGTTTTCTGTATGTAACATTAATACTAATGTGGGCTATGGGTGAAGCCCCACAATGTGAATTTATTATTATTGCATGTGATGTATTTTCTTAAGCAGTATACAATAACACAACACTAATATTATAATATTATATTTACATATTGTATGTGACCAGCTAAGTAACAACTGTTTATATAAAAAATATTAAGCCGCTGCTGTTCTTCTCATTCCTTTTTGCTAAATAAGAAAATGATAGCTTCTCCAAACTGATGCAATGATATGCGGAATCCCTTGAAGAGAGATATCTACATCTTTTCTATATTCCAACACTGACTGAGATCAGCAAAATACAGCTGGCTTCATCATATCTGAAGCAGATATAAATTCAGTATATTGCTTAAGGACATAGTACCACTGTTGACTGTATCTTGTTTACAACAACACAAAAGACGAATCTAACATACTGTCAATTATTTTTGTTAGAACTATGGTATATCAGTACATGTAAACCACTCTGGATCTTAATATCTGAGATTCTGGGGATTGATATACAGTCGAAGTAATAGTTTTAGAAATAATACGGTCAATTATTTGGATATTTCTTTTTTTTTTTTAAATTCTCATTAAATTTTAAGTTTTATTACCCAACTTGAAGGTTTAAATGATGTTTTAAAGCCTCTATACTGCTGGCAAAAAAACAGTATTCCAGCCTGGGGGAATACTGTCTTTAGTTATTTATTGACCCAAATCTTGTTAAATATTCCCGAGAGTTAAACTAGTAGAATCTCTCTATAAGATCCAGAATGTACATTTTTGAATGTACAACCTCTCCGATGTTGTTGAAAGGCCCACATTTCCAGAAAACATAGTGTTCTCAGTGTTAAGCCCTTGGCCGATCACTCAGAAGCTCTATTTAGGACATCCACGGGTTTTGGGGTAAGCTACATGGGGGAATCCTGGAAGTAAATTAGAAATGATTAAACTCCTTAGGCCTACTTACTACTTATTGCTCTAAGTTAGGATAGTATGAGTTGGACGAAGGCAGTGTTTAAATTTAACAAGGTTATACTCGTTATAAATCATATCTG
This sequence comes from Lepomis gibbosus, assembly GCA_029875015.1. NCBI lineage: Eukaryota > Metazoa > Chordata > Actinopteri > Centrarchiformes > Centrarchidae > Lepomis > Lepomis gibbosus. The sequence goes on along the minus strand of JAPMOB010066913.1, from coordinate 3,654 downwards.
GTGTTTGTTTGTCCCTGTTTGGAGGAGGGGGGGTGGTTGACGTGAAAATGTTTAGCCTACTGCCACGGATTTATAATACAGGCGCCTCCTCCCTCCAATCCATGGCCCGCTCTCCCAGACTGGCACACCCACCCCGCCGTCACTGTGGAGGAGTCAGTTGGGCCTTCTGGGCTTCCTGGTCCTCGGCTCCGCCTCGCCTCGATCTGGCCGGACAGGGAAAACACTTCTCAGTTAAAGAACAAAAGCAACAACGGATGGACCGAGGGGGACGAAGCGAGGGTTACACCAATCCAAACCTATATCTCGCGGATTGAGCGATTTGTGCCCTCTACGGCAGGATTTACCCGACGACTGAACTACTAAGAAAGGCGACAAACTTGGTCGCCTCGCATCTTTGTACCCGACCGTAATCCGTCGAGGTGCTTGATAAATAAGACAAGGGTCAAACAGACAGACAGACGGTATTGTTTCCTTGGTCTTCCTCTAAACTTCGGCCATAAAAAGCGGATGGGCAGAGTGGAAACTCAGGGAGTCATTTGTTTTCTTTTCGCTCAGACGGACCTCGGTAATAAAGGGTCGCTTAGGCATTCTCGGTAAGTTTATTTTTATGTTTCACTGAAGCGTGTCTGACGGCGAAGTGCGCCTGTGCAGTGTGAAGCGTTTTAGTTAGTACGCCATAAAGGGGGGGATACACAGGACCTGCTATCGCCACAGGCACAGTGAGCAACTTTTATAGCTTTTTGTTAGACTTAAACGAGGATACTATGTATAAACTCTTACAGCGCATTTAAAGTAAAACATCCAACAACGGGTGAGGCCACCACATGATCTCATCCCCGTGGGTTTCAATGTGTCACGAATGACGAATACAGTGATTTCATAATTGTTTGCTAATGTCTTTGGTAGGCTTGGACATTTCTTGTGTGGCTAAATCGACCTAAACGTCGGTCATGGCGTAGGGCAGGCTAACCTAACCCCAACCAAATGCGCAACATTTCCTGTGCTGTCCCAAATAAAGAACAACTCCTCCTAAATGATGATTACATGGCTAAGTTACTTTAACACACTGTCCAGTCAGTAACGACAAACACTTGATTCGTATCATTAGGTAATGACTGCAATGGGGGGATGATCAATTTAGTATCTGAATCACATATTCCGATTCCTTTAGCCTTCTAACAGGCAATTTTCATTGTAAAATGTTGGCTTAACACCTGTTGCTCAACAAAGTTACTTTTTCAAACCATTTCCCATAAGGAATAGCTGTTGTGTTTAATACTGTTTAAGTGTGTAGTGTCCTTAGACTTAGGTTTCAGTATGATTAATGCAACTCATTTTCTCCTTCCACAGGTTTCTCTTGTGGTATCTGCCTTTGTGAAGAGGCTACACTTAACTTTTGGTTCCAAGAACTTGGAAGTGGAACAAAGCCTGACTGGGAAGGGGTGAGAAATGTAGACTGTGATGGATTTCTCATAGATCCCCCTTCCCCACGCTCCCACCCTTTGCGACCAATCCCCCCACTCACACAAAACAAAAGTCAGTCCCCACACTCTGGGGGAGGGGAACCCAGTCTGGACAGAGTATCACTAGTTTCATTGGGAGTTCAGAATTAGGAGTGCCAAGTAGAGGGGGAGGGGAAACAGCTGTCAGATAATTGACTTTGAGAATGAATGTGAACAGAAAGTCCTTAAAACATAGTCACTACTCTTAGCGGTACTCCTCCAAGAAAGAAAATTTCCTTCTCCTTAACATTGAGCTTTCCCGTTAAGTGGCAGTTGAGACAAACAAAAAACATTGGCAGCTAAATCAGTATTTTTGTGTGTTTTTTTTTTTCTAGGTGAAAGAGCCTATTTTGATTTCCCAGATGGAAACGTACAGTGCGCATAATGGAAGAAATGGACTACTTATGAGCATGAAGGAGTGCTTTGAAGGGAAAATAACAAAGACAGAATGTGAAGGAAAGCTTGAAGGTAAACGCTCCTCCAAGGATTTGCGCCAGTCTGCCAGCCCAGCTGAAGGCAACGTGAGCGGTGTGGCTAGTTTCACCACCAACCACAACTCTGTTGTATGCCTGCCTCTAGTGTCAGAGGGTCTGAAATTGGTGTGGACACAGTCTGATCAAACCAGAGAACTTGACACAATCCCGGAGCTGGTCCAAGCCTTTAACTTATTTCCGTACCCATCATCCCGTGAGGTTAACACCTTGGCCCGTGTGTGTGCCTTGCCACTGGACAAAGTTAAGGTGTGGTTTATGGTGCAGAGAATTAAATATGGTATCAGCTGGTCCTCAGAGGAAATAGAGGAGACACGGCGGAAGCTGGCCGTGCCTGAGCTTTGTGATGACTCTACTGAAACAAATGAGGAAGTCACAATGAAGAGCAAGAGTGGAAGTTGTGAGGAACTGGTAATTGAGGATAAGGACAGCGATGAAGTAGTGTGTGCTCTCTCCAGTTTCACCCCTCAGAAGAAGAAACCAAAGTGTGAGTCACCAGATACCTATAAACCAGCCAAACCCACTCCCCCATGTTTCAGTTCCACCCTCCCACCTCCTCAGGATTCATACTTCTACCGCCCACCAGCAGACACACCAGCAAGCACAGCAGCTGATGTCTCCGTTGACCTTTCAGAGTCATCTTCACAACAGCATCGTCATGGCCGCTACAAAAAGTCTAAAGCTCAGCTCGCTGCCCTTCGAAAGAGCTTTTTGAGGGAGAACTGGCCTGCAGAGGCAGAGCTTAGACGTTTGCAGGAAGAAACTGGGCTGAGCCGTAATGACATTCGGAAATGGTTCAGTGACAGCCGGTACCAGCTTAGGGTTGGCCGAGGAAGCTTGGCAGCAGCCCAGAACTGCTCTCAAAACACTGCAGTAGGAGGTAAACCTGATCAACAAATTCAACCTCTTCCTCTTATTTCTCAAAATACTCGTCAGCTAAATGGGGCAAAGGGCCATGAGGGAGCCCGTAGCAATGGGATTAGAAATTCACATTTCTTTCAGACCTTTTTGTCAAACAGCCTGGAAGCATTTGGGGAAAGAGTCCTGGAGGCAGAAGGATTGGATGTTACAGAGGAGCTTTCTGCTGATGGGGACAGTTTTAAAGACGAGGAACAAAGTGAAGAACAACCGTTACAACTGACCAAGACCTGCACGATTGAGCCAGATGTTCTACATGAACCATCAGCTACAGTGACATCCTCCCCCTACTCTTCCCCTTCTGGCAGCCCACCACTGACTGCCTCGCCTAATAAACTGCATTCAAAGAGCATCAGCACATCAAAGAAGTCAGTCCACTCAGCCAAAGCCAGTCCTTCACAAACGCCCTTGCACGTCTCAGGGGCTTCCTCATCCACCTCCCCTGCCCTCACTCCAGCTGGGCGACCAAGAAAGACCAAGGAGCAGTTGGATGTGTTAAAGCAACACTTCTTGCAGTGTCAGTGGCCCAAGAGTGAAGATTACACTGAGCTTGTTAAGCTTACAGGTTTACCCAGGGCAGACGTTATTCAGTGGTTTGGGGACACGCGGTATGCTGTTAAAAATGGTCAGCTGCGCTGGGTGAAGGGGGTTCGCGACAAGTTCTTGGCAGAACTTGCAGCCCAGCAAAGCAGCAGTGGTTTAACCAATGGAAGTAGCTCTGGGACATCTACTCGGGCTGGGGG
>JAPMOB010066864.1:0-10326 GCA_029875015.1 Lepomis gibbosus | reverse complement strand
AGCTCAGAGATAGTGGGAAGGGCCCATTCTGTCCCTCCCTGCTTCTCTCTTTCTCTGCCTCCTGCAGCTAAACTTGCTGTCTCACTCATGCTTCCTGGCTTCACTCACATGCTCAGAGAGAGAGAAAGAAGAGCTCCAGAGCCTTAGCCGCACATGAAGCAGCTCTATCTATTTTAAACCACATCAGATTGGACTCAAGATATTTTTATATCCCTTGTGGCACGTGATAGACTCCGTATAAGAAGTAGAGCCACTGAAAGAAGTCTGAGTTCTTGTTTTTTAGTTAGAATTTTTCTCCATCTGACTGTAGGTGAACGTGTGTGAGAGAAAGAGAGAGAGTGTGTGTGTTTGAGTCTGCATGTGTGTGTGAGAGAGAAAGGAGACCAGGATGATTGCGGCCCAGCTACTAGCCTATTACTTCACTGAACTCAAGGATGACCAGGTTAAAAAGGTGAGTTATTTCTGTTTCTTCTGCCTCAATCTTTGACATTCTGTTTATTAGATCAGGAGAGACTGGTGTGAAGAAAAAGCAGAGTTTGAGAATACAGGATGGTTGTGGTCAGGGAGGAGAGGAGAGCATGTGTTTGTAGAGGTCATTGAGTTTTCTCCCGCTGCCATCATCATAACTTTGCTGTGAGACTGGAGTTTTCCAGTACAGCACATGTCAGGAAGTCTTTCGTATGTCATACATCTCTTTAAGGAAGTTAATAAAACAGAGAGCATGTTGGAAAAGAAGGGCAAGAAAGACTGTTGTAACCATTTCCCAATCTCTGCGATTTGTTTTTCTTGTAAAGTTTAAATCAACCTGGCTCAGGGAGACGTGACAAACACCACAGGGGTGTGTTTGTGCGGTAAGATGTGTAAAATGACACGACACACAGGCGTGTGATTGGTGCCATGGTGTAAGTTTAGAGAGGTGTGGCTAAGAAGAAGAGACAGGAAGTAAGAGGCGATGATGAAAGGGCAGATGAGTAAAGAGATGAGAAGGTAGAACTTGAATAAAGAGCAGATGTGATTGTTTTACGTTCTTGTGGTGAAATGATACCTACGCTTTCACTTCTCAGAAGGCGCTTGTTCTCCAATGAAGAGAAATATCAACTTAAAAGTGGGAAGTAGCAGCAATGCAACCCTGATTGTGCGCCTTAGGTGATAAAACTCCTTGACCAGTTTTATCGCCCTTAGAGAAGGAACTGAGCTTTCCCACATAACTCATACCCAACACTTTCCAGTACTTCTTAGATGTGCCATAAAATATATTTCCAGGCAAAAAACACAGGTCCATCTGAGTAAAAACAAGTTAAAATACTCTCAGATCCATTTATGTCATGTCTCAACATAGGCTCATATTTTCATATAGCGCAGAGTCCCTTTCAAGGTCGCCCCTGATGATGTCACACATCATCAACAACCACAGATTCACTCGTCATTTTCCTGTTTAAATGGAAAAAGCTGCAGCCATCACTCTTTCTTCCTACATTTTCCACTCTGTCTCTATCCATTGTTTCACTTCAGTTAAATGGAACAATTTTTATTCAGACAAGGTGATACACAAAGCTTGGATTCTCATGTGTGCCGCAGTAAAATCAGACTCTGTAAAGGTAAAAGACATTTATCAGCAGCAAGGAATTGACAACACATCTCCCTCCCACTTTACTCCTGCTCTCTTCCTCTCCCGGCCTCCCTAAAATAGGCCAGCTTTGAACCATGTGACCACAGGTGACAGGAGAAGAAGGCTTACACACAAATACGCCCACACACTGTGACAGGTGTGTAATTACTGCATAGCTTTTCAAAGAGTAGGGTTTGTCTGGTCCTGACCAACTTCTCTAGCTGTACAGTTATGAAACATACAGCCCAGGATTTAAGCTAATGTAAGGGACTATAAAGTATGCCAATAATCTCATCACTGATGTGTTTTTCAAACTGTGTGTCTCTGCAAAGAGCCTCAATCAGCTGAGTGTGTCTCTACTTCACTGACTCCACTGCAGTGTCCTTGACTGTACTCCTGTGGGCTGTTAACGGCATCTACAGCAGTGTGTGTGTGTTTGGGAGATGGGAAGGTGCAGGAGAGGGCAGTGTAGGGGACAGTATTTTTCCACATGGCGAGGCGCTGTGCGCACAGTCACGCACACATACATACACCATGGAGTCCAGTTTCAGTGCTTCCTCGAATCACCTCATGGCGACGAGGGGAACAGGGCATTGTTGAGAGGAGGAATGCAAACAGAAAGGGGAGGTAGAAGAAGAAAGTGGGAAGGAAAACGGGGAGAGAAGGACAGGCAGAGAGAGAGCGTGTGATCTCTTCCTGTAACTTGAACCAAGCTCCAGGCGGTTTCTGAGAAAGTTGTGTGCCAGAGGTGTGTTGAGGGGAAAACATGGCCTTTATAGAGTCACATAACACTGAGGCCTACGTCATCTCACCAGGGAATGTCACTTAGCTCAACATTAGTGGAAAAAACTGGAAACTCCTATTTTGGCCAAAACATTGTATTTTAAAATGAGAAAATTAAGTTTCGTTTGAAAAATGATGATGAAGTAAAGTCATTGTGTGCAGTATTTTCCTCCAAAGCCCACAGCACAGATATTTATATGAGCTATGTGAGTATCAGCTGATACCCCGCCATAGTAAAGTGCTTAGGCATGGTTTCTAGCTGCAGAGTGCTGAGTCATAGATGCTAATGTCTTTCCTGCAGCAGAAACTGAATCAGTGGATTTGTCTTAGTTTGATGTGCAGAAATGTGGACAATACCTGCCTACTCTAATCCTCCCCTTTGTAACCCCAGGACCAGTTGTTCAGCCTGGAACACATTGTTATTTAAATAACCTAGCTAAGAATGTATTCTCATTCAATTAGCTGATTAGGAACACATTCTTATGTCAATCAGGCCATTTGAATAAGACTCTAAATTAAAGTTAAAATAAGTTACTTTGCTGAGTGCGCATATACCCTACTGTACATAAACTGGTGAGTTCACTGAGAACACAGTCAAGAACGCTCGTGCCATAAGAGAAAACATCATGTATTGAGTGGTTTTACAATTGTATTGTTTTTGGCTGCTGAGTTTCCATCATCACTATTGATTAGTTACAAGCAAGTACAGGAAGTAGCAAGGTGTTGATGGGAGGAATGCAACCATTAAGAGCAATGTGTAGCAGGGAGCGGCAGTGTGTAGCAGTTGGCATGAACCTAATGGGTTTGCAGCTTAAATAGATCGGCGTGTTGATGCATCAAACCTGAAGGGATCTGACAGCTAAAGTCATGACACTAAAACTGCATGTTACTCATTCACAGATATTTAAAAAATAAAAAAAGAACATAAAATCTGTTTAAAGAAGGTTAAACAGATTTCTGTTTAACTCTAAAGACTCTAAAAGAAAGACTCTAAATGATTAAGTCTTTATGGTATATCAGCTTATTAAATTTCATCGTTAACATGTTTGTAAAAAGAGTTCTCCAATGATTTAGCATTGCACTGCTTTAACATTGTCTGACTCATGATGGGCAGTTTTAAAAAAGTATCAAATTTGATGCTGCAGAACCAGAGATATCGCCTTTTTGTATTTGTCTTCTTTGTGAAGACCTGCCACCTACATTACCCAAATAAGCAGCTTTACCACCAACAGATCATTCAGAGATTCGGTTTTGTTATGCTAATAGCAGCTAATGTAGCCGCTAGTCTCAAGCAAAGATGGTCTGGTAAACTCACTTCTTTCTTTTTGATGTGTAAAATCAGTGGAGTTCTCCTTTCAGCCTCGTTGACATCATGTGGGATGGGAGAGAAAGATTTCTAAGGTTCAACTTGCTGGCATCTCTGCCATTGGACAACTCAAATAATGTTATATGATATGATATACTATTTGACAGGAAAAGATTGTCTTGTTTTGATAAAAAAAAATAGTGTTATTTTTCTGCATTAGCAGTAATTTAGAGTGTGGTTACCTTGAATGATGGTCTAGCTGACACGAGGCCTGAGTGCTAGTCAGCCACTCACTTCTGTTGTTTAGGGCACAGGGGTAAGAGAGATGGATGGACTGAACCCCATGTGAACTAAAACAGTTAGCTAAACTACACAGAGCTGCCGACTGAGTATTGATTCTCAATGGAATCACACGTACTTACAATCATTTCATATTACTGGGATTTATGTGTTCAGAGGTAAGTATCACAAAAAATGATTAATGGATCTTAAAAAAAAGTCATTTTAAGAAGAGTGTGACTGTAGAAGAAGGCTTGTCAGCCATGCAATTGTTTTTACACTCTATCTTTTTGCAGGAAACTGCAGATATTTGTGGTGCAGTCTCTTAACCAACTCAGTTTTCATTTACTCAAGTTGGACAGCTGATTAGGTCAAAGAGACCACATGCAATAAAATACATAGGCTACACAATTTAAGAGCAATGAGCTCTCTCTATGTATTTTTAATCTGTTTGGTGCCTTACACACAGTGTTACATTGAGACAAATCAGATACTGTAGATATCACCAAGTACCAAGTTGATTTTCAAATATTGCACTGCAAAAACTGAGCTCTCAAAAACAAGAAAAAAGCATTTAAATGGGGGAAATATTACTTAAAATAAGCCAAATTATCTGCCAAGAGAACAAGAATATTTCACTTGCTATTTAAGGCCCAAAAAATATCTTGTTAGACAGAAAACAAGTATGTTTTGCCTTTAATTAAGATAATTAATCTGACTAAGATTTTAGTTTTTGCAGTGTGTGCTTAAAAATTGTTAATCTTTGTGGCTTTGTTTCTTTGTCCCACATATCAACTTAAGTCTAAAACAGTTTGAAGAATTATTGGGTAATGCTGTTTGTGCATATCTGTATATTATATAAAATGCATTTAGCTTGCATGTGCGTTTAAGCACACATACATGTCAATGTGTGGTCGTACCTGGTAGAAGGAGCAGTATTTGTGTGTAGCGAAACAAAGAGACACATGTGATGGTTTGTATGTGTGTAGTGTAACTGAAATAGCACATGCTGAGGGGAAGCCTTAGTGTCCCGTGGGCTGTGGACCTGATTGTGGCACGGTCCGGAGGGTTAACACTGAGAATGTATTTTACTGAGCTTGTGGAGGTGAGGGGTTAAATTTACTCAGCTGTGGGCTCCTGTGTGACAAGCACATATGCTAATGAGCTTTCACCCCAGAGGCAGACTCCACTTAGACAGAATATAAAGAATGTAACACCTACAGAGTAGTTGCCAGTTGGAAAGAGCTGTTCTCATGTATGTGACACTTCATCCATGTTGACTTACAACTTGTTTATACGATTCCACAGGGAATAGTAGACAGCAGATCATTAATGTACTTGTCCGTGCCCATTTAATGTATGATGAAAGCCAAATTGACCATTACAGCGTCTCATCACACTCAGTTGGACTAGCACATGGTTGTCACATCAAAACCTGATGTGACAACCCCAAAATATTTTCTACAAAAAAACCATTTCTGTATCTAGCATATCTTAAGTTCCTTCCTGGAAGTACACCCACATCCAAACTGGCATTGTCCTGAACCACCAGAGCTGTATAGGAAATACTGTTAATGTGTAACTCCTGAAACAGGAAGTTACAAAATTCCTATCTGATGCCTGTTACAATGAGAAATAATTGTAAATGCAGTAAACGCAAGCATTGTTTGTGTGTGAACATTGAAAATTGAATGTGAAGTGGGCTGACCCTGTAAGTATTTTATATCTATCACACATATTCTGGGATTTATTGGTATGAAGCTGACTGTTGATAATCTAGTTATGGGTCATAAATCATACTGAACATGGCATTTAACCAGAGTTATGTGTCTTTAATATTTTGTTCTTGGTGTTTCACACTCTTTGCTTCATAGAAGAGTGTGTGGTGCAACAATGGATTTCATCAGGACTGTTTAACATCCTCTTCCTGATAGTCCAGACAGCTCAGGCTGTTGTCTGCTATATCTTGCAACAGTTTACACAGTGGGCAGTTTCAACAGGCAAAATATACAGTATGTCCAGACGTGCTAATAAATATTTAAAAGCACACCTAGCTGTGCTTTATCTGTGGATTTGGTACTACTATTACTCTTATAGTGACAAGACTTTAACTTTCTGACCTTTCCCCGGGTTATTTGTCAGAGACTCTCCAACTTAGTTTCATGTCATACCCATAATAAAGTCACAAGGAACACCCTTCTGTGCAATACTGCTCTGATAACATCCCTGAGTGAGTATCCTGGACTTCCTGGTCTCACTGTGTGTCACACTTATGATGCTGTGCTTTTCATTAGAAACTGACTGTACAATATGAACACAGTATCACAGACAGATAATCAAAGAACATCAAAAATAATAATTTTGTTTTGTGGCTCTGATTCATTTCTGTGTTAAGCAGGGTGGGATGTATTTAGTTTTATTTCCTTCATTAAAGGGAGTGGATTATCTTCATGGATGATAAAAACTGTCTTATTCCCTGCATCATCATGTCAGAAAATAAAGGCTATGCCATTAGCAAATCCAGTAAAGCTCAGTTAATTCCATTATAATCTGAAATAGCTCTTGATGATGTTACAATCTCGCTGAGAAGGCCACAACAAAAGGCAGACACACCATAGTAAATGTTTAACAAAGTATATTTATTTAACTCAAAATAAGCCATATTAAAGGCCCATTTATACTCCTGCGTAGGGTATACGTGTGTACCTACACTGCAGGCTACGCACATAGCCATGCATTTATACTTGTGCGTAGGTGTGTCCGTCATTCTGCGATTACACCCACAAACACTAGCCGGCAGTAGCGCTGCAGCGTTCACCGTGTTGACTTGTAAAATTGTATACGTGTGGCTGGTGTAGCCTTTTCAAATGTTACCGAGCCTATGGATCACATATTGATAGCGAAACGAGTCATTTTGCTCGGGTTGCAACGGTCAAATATATTGATTCACTGTGTTACAGTCACCGTTTTGGCCGCTTATAAAAGTTACTTCAAAGCGCTGGGTCCTTCCGGTCGGTTTAGAGGCACTGCGAACAGTGCTTACGGTCCGCGTCGACTCGACGTGTAGTTACATTTTTGAGGAGGTGCATGTCAGGCGACCGCGTAGCCTTGTGCCAAAGTAAAGGTGATGAAGTATGGGTGATTTCATGTCAGGGCATGTTGATGGATGCATAAAAATGGGTAAGGGTGTTGTAATGTGCAAGAAACAATAACTACAACTAAAACAGCATATCCAGAAACCAAGGCAAAGGTGAAACCTGTGGAGGGTAGTTAGCAGGGAGGTCTGTCACCTCAGCCCAGCAGCATCAACTCTAAGTATGAAAATCAGGCGTTAAAAATACTCTAAAGGGCAATTTGCCCAGGTGCCCAGAGTTACTGCAATCAGTCTCAGCTCTTCACCTACAAGGGATAGAGTTTGGCCACGCCCACACATGACCCCACAGGACATCACAATGATTAATGGTTGACATTAAGAAGATGTATGCTTATTCTGTTCTTTTGTCCGATGTTTAATTTCAGATCGATAAGTACTTGTACTCCATGCGTTTCTCTGATGAGACATTACGGGACATTATGCAGCGGTTTCGGAGAGAGCTGGTCCAAGGACTGGGACGGGACACAAACCCCACGGCTACACTGAAGATGCTGCCAACGTTTGTGCAATCAATCCCTGATGGCTCAGGTTAGTACCTCAAAACCTTATTGTGACCATGGTTGCATGATCAGATCAACATTGGGTCAGGTACTTTCTAATATTAAATCAGTATCAAAACCATCTTATCACTGTATGAATGCACAAACAAGGGTCAGGCAACACAGTCAACTTTAAAAAGTGTTAACCTTGCTAAAGAATACGTCATCAAACCCAGTGTTCAACATGGAGCACTGGACCAAAATTTGGAGAAATGATTTATGAAAAGGATTTATGAAAATTACTTAAATTAATAATTTCTTCACCCCTTTCTTGGCCTTTGGCACGTGGTCCGCTTCTACTTCATCAACAATGATAAAAGCATTGACACAACTGAGACAGAACTATTTTGTAAGATAAGCTGCATAAAATGCATTTTGACAAATACCACTCAGGTCTGAGTAGAGTTACATTCAAAATATTTTACTATACAAGATATTAGACTAGTTGTGTAGTCAGTTTGTGTTTTTAACAGTTGCTTGGTCCTGTCCCAGAGAAACACCCAGGCAGGAAGTCACTCACATTTCTCCAGTTGACCTGATTGGCATTTCTTTGGCATGTAGGACGAAATGAGATGTAATCCCAGTTAGAGAGTAAACATGCAAGGCCCTGGTAATGTGATTTTAAACCAAGGTTATTTTAGCTGTGAGCCAACAGTGCTAACCACTACAATGTGCTTAGTTAGATTAGATTTAGAACCACTTGTTTCAGTTGTTGAGCATTTTAATTAGTTTTTCTGGTTGGAGAACAAAATACCATCCTGAAAGACAAAACCTTGCTGACAGATAATTGGGTTATGCTCATGAAATACTGATCTTGTAGAAAATACCATACTGAACATACCTTTCACTTCAGAGCTCTAGCTTACATCAATTTAACCTGAACTCAAAAGGCAAAACTAGTCTTTCTTTAGTGACACATTAGCTCTTAAAATTGTCATCCCCTCTCTCTCCTTGTCATTATGTCATTGTCTGCCCCATGCTGACTAATCCTAATTCACTGCAGTTGTTCTGCCCTTGTAATTCACATGAATGTGAGTCAGAAGTTGTTCATATTTGGTATGTGCTGTACTTTGGGGGGCAGGTGGGGGTCTGTCCATTTCAACTGAGAGATGTTAGTGAGCTGAATCTCTCTCTCTCTCATTGTAAGTTATAAATGATTGAACACACTATATTTAATCTTTTAGCGGGACGTGATATTTCCTATTGAGACAAGTAGGTAGACAAGATGGCGCCAGGATGTTTGCCGGTGTTCTGTCGATTTATTCTACCTATCGAGATGTGCGACTTAGCAGTTCTGCGCATGACTCACAAGCGCGGTCTGTTTCCACGCCCATAAATCTGTGCAACCCTGCTGTTAGGCCATAGTGTTAGGCGGGTGTGCTTCGACACAGTTGTTGTTCGTCAGCAATATTAAAATAATTAATTCATTATTACTCTTATCAGAATATGCTACCCCAGATATCTTAAATAAAGATGTTAATATAGTATTTCAATATGCCCCCCATCTCCTTAGGTTTATGATACACAGAGCAACTTTTAGAGCAATCGTGCAGGGCAACGTTGTCGTCAATGGTAATGAGTAAAGATTATTACCGTTACTACATTTTTTAATTTATTAGTCATTTGAATTTTTACAATGCTTTCGGGTCCAACTCATGAATGTGGTCATATTTTTGACCTTGTATTGTCTCTGGGATTCTCTGTTGATAGCGTGAAGATTTTTTATACTGTTTTTTCCGCTCTTAAGACTGTTATTTTAAACTTTCCTTGCGGTGCGCTGGGTAATGTTTCTGGCTCGGTTTCATCTCGCATACTCAATCCATGTTCAGCTAGTAGTTTTTCAGCTGCTTTTAATACCTTTTCATTGATCGAGTCGCTCTCTCCCTGTATGGGTTTAGAAGAGTTGGTCGATCAGTTTAACTCTTCTTGTTTAGAGATTTTAGATGTTGTGGCTCCTGTCAAAGTCAGGGGGGGAATCAAATCGCAGCCCTGGTTGAACAGTACTACCCCTGCTCTTAGATATGTAGCAGGGCTGAATGCAAATGGGTTAAAGATAAATTACAAGTGTCTTATGAGATTTTGAAGAACCGTGATTAGAACCTAGATTAAATTATTTCTGTCATCTCCAGAAACTGTAATAATTCTAGAGTAGCCTACTTTTCTCTACTGTAAATGCTGTTCTTTATCCTACTGCTACTCTTTCATTCACTCCTTCTGCTGACGTGTGAAGAGTTCTTAAACTTTTTTATTGGTAAGGTTGAAGGAATTAGATCTCAGATTTCATCTGTTGGCATTGATTTTACTCCTTCTGATGACCCTGCGAACAAATTAACCAGTTTTATGCCTGTTTCTTTGGAGCACCTTAATGATATAACTGCTTATATGAAGCCCACCAGGTCTCCCGGTGATGTGTTCCTTTCTTCAATGTTTAAGAAAGTACTTCATTCTATTGGCCCAAGTATTCTTATTATGAATATTAGTTTGTCATCTGGTGGTGTTCTGGTTAGTTTTAAGCATGCAGTTATTCAGCCCTAACCCTTTTTAAAAAAAAAAGGTTTACACACCTCTGACATGAGTAGTAGGGATGAGCGAGTACAGCATTATCTGTATCTGTATCTGTTAACCAGATGAATTATCTGTATCCGTATCCGTACTC
>JAPMOB010066854.1:0-14525 GCA_029875015.1 Lepomis gibbosus | reverse complement strand
GGTAGCAACGCCTTAAAACTGACAACCTTAAAATGAGGATTTATGGGAACTCACATCTAAAGGGAATCATACATAATAAACCTATATAAATGTGAACACACATTTAGTGGGTGTCACATCAACCACACCCTGACTCTTTTACAGAAGTGGAATCAGTCTGGGAGAGAACACACGGGAAGGCCTGGGAATGGGCAGGGTTCGAACCACAGTGCTATCCAACATCCACCGCCCTTGCAAAGAACATTAGAAGAAATAAACCATCATGTCAGGAGAAACGTGCAAAAATCATTAAAGTGCCTAATCACAAATAACAGTGTGTTGTCTTAAGCAGAGAACACAGCGTCTCCCTCTGCAGGAGTCCCTTAGGAATGCTTATTAGGTTGTATGAAAGGTTGATGGGGCCCCTGGGAGCCGAAGTGGAGCAGCGGTCCGTGCTCTGTGCAGGGCGTCATGTCTGCCTCCACGCGTTATTATTTACCATGCTGAGGCTGCACGGAGCATCTCCATTATTGACCGGATGATTATATAAAAGGAGGCTGCAAATTTATTTATCTTTAAATAGTCTCAAGCGTTTAAGATTAACTGTTTTTATTACAACCTGGAGCACATTAAGACTTCATGAAAGCCGCGCTGCAGGCCTGATCGAGGCCTTTTGGCTTTAGACTCTGTGAAATGAAGCAATCTTTACTTCTGACCTTTCATTACTGGCCGTTGCTTTATTATGGATAATATTTCTGAGCAGTTTTAGAAGAGGCCTGATAGAAATAAATATGCTGCTATAATAGAAAAGTCAGGAAACAAAAATATATATATATTTACTTTCTTTTCCCTTTAAGCATCTGGTGATTCCTCAGATTTTTCTTGTGACCCCTTGACGGCTGACACATTATGGATACTATATTTGAGTACAATAGAATCACTTATAAATTAAATATTGTGTACCACAGAGTAAGAGGAGTCCCTGTAGGATCGTTATAAGAATATATTCATCCAATTCTTTGAACTCGAGCAAACCTCTGACAGCTTTTTAGTCTAAGAGTATTACAGTGTCCCTACAGAGGAGTGCTTACAAAGGTTCATATTTCTGTGTCATAAACCTGCTGCCATTTTAGTACCTGCTCATCAAGCACTCAGCAAAGAGTGGAAGTACGAAAAGATTACCTTTTAGAAGATTTGGTTTAGTGTACATTTCATACATTGAAATCTTTTTTTATGAAGGGGTCTCTTTGCAACCATAATGGAAACCACAGCCCCGAAGACAGAGCTGAACAAATGTGATGCTATCTTAAAGACAGACACCGGATTTTTAAAGATAGTCTCTTAAAAAATGAGGCAGCATTTATGACCTTCACTGGTTCAGACGGTTTAAGACCACCAACTAGTGATTATTGTTTTATAAGAAGTCTAAAAAGAGAAATGTTTCAAAGATAAGCATTTGTTTTGCTGACTAAACAGTGGCGGATCTAGAAAATTTTACATGGGGGGGGGCAAAGGGGCGGCAAGAGGTCTTGGCAGGGTGGCAGGGGTAGAATTGCTTTAACAAACCAAGCAACATTATCTATGACCGGTGAAGTTATAATTTTATCGGCTAGGCAACAGTACAAATCAATCATATTTTGACAGAACAGATTATAGTTACTCACCGTGTTCGTGTCCTCCGAGCTGCCGATTCCCACTGCAAGCACGCTGCTGTCTGTGAGAATAACGGTCAGCGACGTTTAAGAATTTTTAAAACAGGCGCATTCGATGTGCGAATCCGCCCGGTGTCTGCTGTTTGATAGAGTGCTGTCTGGAGGCGGGCCGGATCCGGTGCGCGTGGCCAAAACGGGGGAGAGCGTCTGGCGGATCCGCCCCACAGTCCTCTGCTATCTGGGAATAGACTGATGCTGAATCGTCTTTGGGCAGACAATACATCCATTACAAATGTAAGTTTAACTTAAACGTGTGTTTAAACTACACCCGGGGAAACTCACTTCACCTTCAGAGGCTCTGGGGCAGCTCAGTCTCTCCGGTCGGGTTGCAGGGTCAGCCAGACTGAGCGAACGCCGCTCTGCACGTTTGAATCAGGGACATAGCTAAGTATTTGAGGGGCAGGGTGGGAGGGGCTAATTTAAAATTTAAAATTAAATAGTTCACTTTTGGTAATTGGTAATATACTGTATTGTTTAGTTCACTGTTTTGAGAAGCTTGTGGACATGGTGGCAGGCGGTTTTTACAAGTACAGTTTTTGGATCATCAAAGTTAGGGGGACAGCTGGAGGGGCAAGGTTCTAGAGGTGCCCCCCCCCCTTCCCCGCCTGTAGATTCGCCCATGTGAATAAATCTTATTTTACTGCTTTCAGATCCTGTTGAAGATCTCACGAGCCCTCAGATTCAGCTTAAGAACCCTTGAGGGGTTCCTGACCTACAGGTTTGGGAACAACTGCTATACAGAATAAAAGGCCAAGAGGTCATACTTTCAACATGCCCCCAATACCAAAACGACAAAATAAAGAGGGTAGATTGCCAATCCCTCCCAAAATGACAGACGACTGTTGCAAAGCACCAGTCCAGCGACAGATTCTGAACCTTAGCTGCGTTACGTGAGTCACATGTGGTTAACGTGCAGTTTGATTAGGTTTAGGCAACAAAACTACTTGGTCAGGTTTAGAAAAACTTCATAGTTTGAGTTAAAATAAGGCTGTTGCATAAGTTATTAACACTTTTTAACCTAATGGCTACAGCAGTTACACTTGCTGTAATCTGAAACCGTATCTCAAAAGTCTCATTTACAAATATCTCATTTCTGCACCTGCTGGTTCAAGCAGTCTGTCCAAATCACCTGAGAGAAGACATTACAGCTGTGCGTGTGCGTGTGCTCGTTCATGGCTCCAAACGCTCCTGTGGGACGCCTTTAATTGGCCCACTTGCATCATGGTGTATCAAACATATGTGACAACAGAGGTCGGACAGCTGCCGTCTGCTGTAACGCGCTCAGCTCTGTCTCTCGCTCTCACTGGACGCACATCTGTATGGAGGTTCACTGAGGACAAACCTGCTGCTGGAGAGGGCTCAATAAATTGATGCGTAAGGAGGAGGGGCCCCGGGGTCCAGTTATGGAAAGTAGTTGGATATTTACAACAGAATGACAAATTGGTTTGAGAATGAAACAATCTCACCTTGTAGGCTCCACAGGTGTCTGTAAGGCCGCGCCCACTCTACTACGTTTAGTTTACAAACAACAAATACGACCTCCGTCCACAACCTATCAGAGCTGATCTCCGTCTACATTAAAACGACTGAAAACGCACTTCTAGAGGCCGTTCAAGTACACAGGGCATGCACGTGCAGGTGTGAACATGAAGCAGGTAGTAACAGAAGATTTGGCGAAAGAATAAATAAATGCAGACTGAGAATCAAACCAGATTTTTTTTTTTAGACAGACAGGCCTACGTGTTATTTGCACGGTCCAGAATATTTTAATAAAAATACCAACTCAAAAACTCAGTCAGCAGCATCGGGTGTCTGCTTTGCAAGACTTATAAGATCCAATCAGAGAGCAGAGTGTGAGCGGCTGCGTCATTGTTTTTACAGTCCTCCGTTTTTGTCTGGAGCTTCAAAACGCACAACGGGGTGGGCAGCGTTTCCAAACTTCTCCGTTTTAAGTCTTCTTTTTCGCCGTTTTAGTCTGGACGGGAGGTGCAAACGTGGCAAAAGGCCTCCGTTTTATTTCGAAAAATGAGAGATTAGAGCTCGTTCCTACATAGAACGGCAAGAGCCGCCATCAGCGTCAACATCCAATCACAACAGTGACTCGTTCTCACCATCTAAAAATGCATTAAAAACATCCACAGAAACTTCTCAAACCACTGCGGCAGTGAAATCCACCTTGCCGCCGTCCATCTGTACGTTTAGAAAGGTATATTTTCTGCAAAATAAGACCAAATACTGCGCACTGCTTTTCTCTCAGTCCTCATGCACAGCATTGTTGAAGTAGAGACGCCGATTCAAACTTTTATCCTACCAAGCAAATACACCTCAGGACACCATGTTCTCTTTTAATTGTAAATATCGTGTGTATTTATATATTTAACTTTCACTTCTCTCTTTTAATCTTCGCACTACTTTCCCCTCTGTGCCGCTCTGACAATTTGTCCTACAGGGGATCAATAAAGGAACAGTTTATCTAAAAGGTGCAGCAGAGGAGCTGGAGGAGCAAATGTGATAAAACTGTTCCCTTTTGAAGCATTGATGGACACTGAAGCAGCGACAGAGGCAGCCTTAGCTGTGTTTCACCCGTTTCATTTGCAACACGGAGGAATTTAATAATTCAAGCACTTTTATATCATTTTACACAATGTGGACGGACATGGAAATGGGAAGTAGTGGCGATGCACCCATTAAAACCAGGCAATATAAATAAGTATAAAAAAAGTGTGATGCAGATTTGCAGCAGAGAGAGAGGGGGGAGAGAGAGAGGGGGAGAGAGAGAGAGAGAGCAAGTATGGACAGAAGTGTGGATGTGATATCTGAATGTTCTTTGATCATGAAGCCTGATGTTGCTCTGCGGTTTATCAGTCAAGTGTCTGAACTCCGCTGCATTACTTTCATGCAGCCTCTGCCATGATCTCCATAATGAGAATAGCGAGCTAGCTTTCTCCAAAGATCTTATATTGTACATTATATACTTGTTGCTTCTTCTTATACTTTGCTTGCTGAAGAGTCACGTTGGCGCCGTAAAGCGTTATAAATGACCTGCCCAGGATTCCAGTGTAAATACTGCAGTATCTAGTGGCCAAGGGATTGTTTGAGGGTTAATATTTGGTTTCAGAGTTGCTACTAATCTGATCTGAATCCTTCATGTGTGCACGCAACATAACAACATGGTGCCTCCAACATAACCAGAAAATGAGCATCGTCTCTTTGGTAAAATATCTTGGTGTTCAGGTTCATGACACAGGATGTACGGAGTTTGCTTTTTAAAGCAAGAATGTGTTTTGAAAGGCAAAGAAACACAGTGGGCTCGGAGAGGAAGTTAACTTGTACATTTTGATGATTTAGGAATTTAATCTTGTTCTTTTGTTGCACTCTTTATAAGTCTGTCTGAACAAAATATTTGTGTTCATGACCCCATGTGCATTAACACTAGCACACACTACATTTGAGCTGAGTAAACCTCTGCGTCTCTACAAAACTGCTGCGTGTGTCTCAGACCGTCTACTTTGGACAGCGAGGAGTCTCCACGGGGATTTGATGACTGTAATCACTCTAATTACACAGCATCACTAACTCCCAATTATGTCCAATCAGCATTCAGCAGGCGGGCTGGCATTGTTCATGTCGAACAGGCGCTCGCGGCCACTAGCCTCGGAGCGAGCGGCTCGCCAGTCAACGAGTCTGACGAATGTACTTCTGCATGCAGCGACTCCAAAGACACGCATCACCTCAGATCACCTCATCGACAGAACAAAACGCACCTAACAAGCAAAAAAACAACAGCTGCAGTTGGAAGAGAGAATTTTCTGCAGCTCTAAATGTGAGCGTTTGTTATTTCTAGCTCATTGAGTAGAAACGAGTAAATGTCACACGGTGGAGATCAGAGGCAGCAGTGGGACGACACTGATGCCTCATTTGAGGAGGGAAAGTGCAAAGAGAGAGGGATAGCGGTATCGAACCCCCCCCCCAGCACCAATCAATGCACCGCCTCCACATCTGGAGGGAGACATAGCTGCATCCCTCCTTATTGATCTCAGAATTAGTTAGCCGAGCTTCCATCAGCGCCGCCGGTCTCTCAGTGACCCTAAAAAAGGGAAGGGGATTGAATATCAAAGCACTGACCGCCTAACTAACCTCCAATGCCAATACCTCGGCCACACCTCCGACATAAGGCCAGGCTTTGGTTTGACAAGCATCAAAGGATGGAGAAAAAAGGCTTTTGGTGGTGGGGAAGTCAGGGGCGAGGTGAGGCTGGGAATAACAGAGCAGAGGGACGGAGTGGTAGATTTTTAAAACGATCTCCGTCCAAACCAGCGTTTTAGCTGCGTATCAGAATTTATCTCCGTCTATTTTAAAACGACTGAAAAAACACACGTCAAGTGGCCGTTCACGTACACTGGGCGCGCGGCTGCCGGCGTTAACAGGAAGCAGTGGCAGATGATTTAGCAAAAGAAAAATTACTACTACAGATGAAGAACCACACCAGAGATTTCCTTGCATGGACCGACAACGAGGTGGAACTGTTATTGAAAGTAACGTTTGCTTAAGTAACGTTTGGTACATACCGCCTTTAAAATGATAAAGGGTGAGGAGAGATTATCACCACAAGAGATGTTTGATGCTTGTTGGAGATGACACTCACATCCTGAATGCCCACTTTAAATTATCATCATCAGGAAAGAGG
This sequence comes from Lepomis gibbosus, assembly GCA_029875015.1. Taxonomy (NCBI): domain Eukaryota; kingdom Metazoa; phylum Chordata; class Actinopteri; order Centrarchiformes; family Centrarchidae; genus Lepomis; species Lepomis gibbosus. The sequence goes on along the minus strand of JAPMOB010066854.1, from coordinate 8,147 downwards.
TACAGGCTTTTGATGTGCAGGACTAACAGACTGAAAAATTCTTTACTGCAATTAAAGCGTTAAATAGAGATAAAATACTGTGAATTGCCATTGTGTCTTGAATGTATTTACCTCTCTTTTCTATTTATTTAATGCTTCGATTGTCACTGTGTCTCCACTTGTTTCTATTTTGTTTTTGTATGTACTGACGTTGCACATTGTCCAAGACAAATTTCCCAGCGATGGGACTGAATAAAGTATAAAGTAAAGTATAACACAGGAGTACAAAGAGACTGCGGCAGCGTGGAAACAGACTGGGAGTTCTCACAAAGTAAATACAGTGACATGCACAGTACAAGTGTTATGTGGACAATAGAAAATCACTGTCAGTAGCACCGTGTTTTTGCTTTGCGTGACTTTTAAAACCCCATCAGGAAGCAGTCTGCTTCATCGTTTAGAGTCCTCTGTTTTTGCCCGTCAGCACTGAAACGCTGCCCCGTAGTTTTAAAAACGAAAACGGGGTCAGCAGCGTTTTTTAAACTTCTGTTTTAAGGTCTTCGGATTTTCCGTTTTAGTCTGAACAGGAAGTGCAAACGTAGTAGTGTGGATGGAGCCTAGCTGCACTGACAATCTGCCGTGTTTGGGGGTCCAGTCGAAATTGCTGTATTGGCCAAGTTTCAGTAATCTCATTGGATAAGGTCCCTTCCCAGAGCTGAATGAACCTGTTGTGGGGGCCTCACCAAGTGCAGATTACACAGCAGAGTGCACATGGCAAAAACAAAGTAGTATACAAACTTGATTCCTAGGAGATTTTCCATATCATCACCAGCAATCACAAACTGGCCGCGTACCTTTTAATCTAGAGTTGGACAAAGAACCTCTCAACCTGCCTTAGTCAAGATTGAACGTCAACGGTTTTGGAAATCAAAGGAGGGTTAAATCAAGGGCAACTGGACTTGGTTGAATGAACTTGAAGACTTCTCATCCAAGAGGCTCCCTGAGTTCTGAGGTTATTATCAGGATTAAGGAAAACACTTGGTTCATTAGTGATCCTGGGTTTTTTAACGGCAGTCGTTAGAGTCACACGAGTGTTGACCTGAGCAGTTTGTGTAGTGGATGTTAAGTTTCCCTGATCTGTGCATTCTTCACTGCACTGGACAGCAGACACTACACAGCTTTTATTGTGTTGGGGTGTGCGGTCTTTTGGGTGGTCCAGTATCTTTAAAAAAAAAAACAACACAGGGATTTGCTGCTGCCTAAAACTTTACAGCCATGTGGAGTCACCTGGTGGGCGCGGGAACAGCTTGCTGTGGCGTTTACCCGAAGCCTCTTCCACTGCAGTTTAATTGCAGACTACTTTTTTTGAATCACACGTTTCTCCCTCCAGGCGGACAGTGTGAAAGCTTTTGCAGAAGGCGCCTGCGGTAACCTGCCTGTGATCACTTTGTCTCACTGTTAATGCTAATTACAACCGTGATGCTCCTGCAGCAGCCCCCCCCATCTGAATGTTACAGCTTGAATAGGCTTATTTTGGAGCTTTTAGTTAATCACTCCCCTCTTAATCTTGGATGCACAGTAGCAGTGGCATAAAGACGCACACATCTGCACAGGATACAGTTAAATGAGGGGCTCTGGAGGAGGAAACAGAAACCAGACATGAAATCAGAGCCACATTCGAGGACCGTCAGCAAGAGGTAGGAGTGTCATACTGCTTCTAACTGATTTTCAATTTCCCTGAAACCACGTATTCATTGATATTTGCATGATGCCTTAAACAGTTGGTGGGATAGTAGTAGATAGTAGGATAGCTCAGCAGATGTGGAACAAGAGCCTCATGGAAACAACAATGAAGGAAAGCAGAAAAAAAAAAAAATAACTTCAACATTTGATGGATTTTGTGTTTGTCTGTCCGTGCAATGCTTTGCTCCGGAAAAGATTTCTTGACAAGCACAGGCATCAGCGGCAGCCATCTTGGTTGTTTAGAAAAATGCCTCACGCCCCTCTTTACAGTCATCATATCAAACGCAAGCCACACTAGATAAATGTTTGCGACTGGCTCAACCAGATCCAGGACAGTCAGAAATTAGTTTCTTTTAAAGTAATACACAGATTTCAATGAAATTTGCTGTATGTTCATGTTCCCCAGAGGATGAACCCAGACTGTTTGGTGACCCTCAAATCTTTTTAGTAGTGCCGACATAAGGCCAAATGTCTCATTGACCATCTGGTCCACAACATAGTATTTTAAACATTAACAGTTGGTTTTCCATTTAATTTGCTTTATGTATTCTTGATCCCCAGAGAAAGATGAGTAAAGATTGGTTTCTCTGAGACAAACTGATCTGTGGACTTTGTATCCTGACAGCTAATGCCCTGACCTTGCTCTGAAATCATGGTCCCCAGAGGATAAATTCTATCAATTGTGTGACACCTTTTCTTTAGTGCCACCACCATGACACAGTTTGTCCAGCTTTAAAACTAATGACAGGATTTCCATGTTTCACCACTAGTGCAATAAAGGTAGCAGGAACACAAGGGATGGGACCTAAGTGCAGACACCAGAGGCTAAAAAGGTTCAGTTAAAGATATAATATTGAAATAAAAAATAAAAATAAGGTACAGGCTTACAAGAAGGTGAGGTAGGCAAGGGTCATAACCAGGAAAACAGTCCAACAGGTTTAACAGGAAACAGTAAAAAGGAAAAGGCTAGAACGCGAGGTCTAACGATAAAGACGAAGTGCCAACAGACAAGGGGAGCACACAGACTAAATACACAAATGAGAGGAGCCTTACTAGATACAGGTAAAACTAACCAAGGCAGAAAAGTCCCACAGGTAGGGAAACACACAAAGACAGGGAGTCAAGAAACACTTAGGGAAGGACTGAAAACCAAAATCAGGACACCAATAAATGTGTTCACTTTCCCCAGAGGATGAATCTTTAGGACTTTTTAAGCCCCCTAAACTTTCTCTAGTCCTGTTATCAAAATGTCTCCGTGACGAACAAGTCCACAACATGGGATCTTTAACTAATCCCCAGATGTCTAAGACACTTGATGCAAATGTTCACCAACCCCCAGACACGAATTTTGAAGTTTTTATTTTCACACATGCACTAGAATTATCAAAATAGTTTTATTTATCAGATCATCTGCGTTAGCTTTTCTGCCTGTGGAGACCTTACAGACTCGTGACATCAAGATAGACAACGCTATGCAATAAACCTTTAGAATTTTAGATTTACATTACTCTCTGAAATATATGAGCATGTGGTGGCGCTCACAGAGACCTTTGGCGAGTCACCATCCTGCCTCGCTTCTCTCAGTGATGAACTCATGATGGTGAAGGGGAAGTCTTTTTTCCTCGTGGATGTCTCCTTATGTAACTTCAACAGCTTGGAGACAGCTGGTAGCACTTTTCCGCTTGTCTTGATGAAGATTTGCTCAAGTAGCTACTGAAATAAATTACTTGATGATGTGATGAATATTTACAACAGCAAAAAGGAACATGCCTCTGTGGGCCGGGTTGGTAACTAACAACAGAACCTGCGTTGTTGTACACAAGGAGGAAAATACATCAGTGGGTCGCCTCGTCGCCCACAGTGGGCTGTTAGCGGCTTCGGTTTTCATTTTAACTTCAGTTTCACTAACGAACCAGGACAAGTAACCATGACGTCACACAGACTTACAGGTAACTTGTTGACAGGACAGCTTTGGCGATTGTCATCCAGCAAAATCAGGACCCACGTGGAGAAATCAAACTCCGGTGACAGATGGCAGTTTATGCAGCACTTGAAAGCTTCAGATCTGTAAAAGAGCTCACAAAGAAATAATTTATTATAAGCATGATTAGTTGACCAGCTTTTGACCGATTACTCAATACGTTACCAAATGATTTTCATAAACATAGCCTATACATCTCTTATACAGATCAATTATAAGATCGCTGAACACATTTCACGGTGAGCAGATGGATTGGTGGTTTAGCTTTGGAAACAATGCTCAGATCACATCTCTAATATCACAAAATCCTGTGGTTGGTTCGTTTGCCTTCACACCACAAGAACACTGCACCAGAGGTCGTTTGAAATCGAGACCACCTCTTCAAGAAGGCCTCACGGCCGATGTGCTAGCATGTAGGGTTAGCCTCCATTGTGCTGCAACGCAATAGCAAACTGCAGCGCATCATGCACAGGCAAAATCAACGTTTTGTGTACAATAGCCACGGTTTTGTCAAAGCGTGTGTATATGAGATGAGAAAGTGTTTGAAAATCACAGTACCTTAACAGAAGTAACACGGGTTCTGGATCCAAACGCAGACACGGAGATGGAACAGGTGGAGCTGTTGAGATTTATTGCAGAACCAGGTGAAACTTACAGCGTCAGGTGAAGCAAGATCAGAACAAAAAGGGTGAGTTCATCCAAAAATCCAACAGAACGTATTTAAAGGAAAGAACAAACGCTGGAGAGAAAGAACTGGCACAAGAGCAACAGACGCAGAGGCATTATTTAAATCAAAGACTGGCAACCACGTAAAGACACAGGTGAGGGAGAAACTAATTACACACAGGTGAAACCCCCAAGACAATCAGGAACAAGCACAGGAAGTCAAGCATGACAAGAGACACTAGGGGCCTTTTCGAAACTGCTCCCTCTCCCCACCTGCTTCCACTCCGTTTGCGCTCTCATGCGGAGGGTCCGCCACATTGAGCGCCATCCGAAAGCAATGAGGGCGGAGTGGTAGCAGATTGTTAAACCCTCCAATGCCGAGCGAGCACTGATGGCTTGTTGAAGGCGTGTAACACCCTTTGCTGCACGATGGAGGAACTTTCTTTTAACGTGAGTTCGGTGTGACTCGGTTAACATGTAGGATTTTTAAATTCTGAAACACTTTTAAACATGCAGGCTCATATCCCCTTTCACAGGTTAATAACAATGTGTTTAATAAAAAATATCTTGTCTGGTAGAAAATACAACTGTTGTTTTTATTGAATCGTATTCATCTCATACGAAAATCTGCAGCCAAACAAAAAAGCCCCATTAAACGACAGAATAACAGAACATGGCACAGCTAGATACACAGGGGGAAGCAACAAAGGCATTAAAGAAACATATTTAAGTCTGTGTGCATCTAAACTGTTTTAAATTCTTTAGATAAATCTTCAATATAATGTTTGATTTATTTTTGAAATGTATTTATGACTGTGGGCCTAATGTTTTGTAAAAAAGATAAAGAAGTTCAAATAGCCTTTTCTTTTACAATAAATATCAATCTTTTCATAAAAATTGAATTTTTTTCGCAAATATCTAAAGTTGTTGTTTTTTTGTTGTGTATCTATGTTGTTTGTTCGAGACAAATAATAAAGAAAGAAAGAAAGAACGTCAGATCATATTTACGGGGAGAGTTCGTCCGAAAACATGAACGGTCTTGTTTCGGACCACAAAGAAACACCAGAAACAACTGAAAACCCACCGACAACCATGAGACCTTCAGTCTCAAAGTGAAACAGAGCATTTGAGAGATCACATGGTATAAAAGTATCTAAAACTGAAATGACTGTCGTTACCATGACAAAATAAGGAGACCAAAACATGAGATATATAAAAACACCTGCAATACACAAGCAAATCATTTCGTCACAGCACAGAGGTCAAACCTTCTGTAGACGGAGACGACGGCAACAAACAGAACAACGTCACGAACATCGCGTCTACATGAGTGCAACCTGCCCGTGTGCTGCATCTGTGCGTGAACAAGCCAGAGGATTCATGGGTCAAGAGTGAAATCAGGCTTTTAAAAACGCTCTACGCCGCCACCTTGGTCAGGGAGTTGGAGCAAGAGCGGCTGTGCAGGGGTGAGGAGTGTTTTTTACACGGCATGACAGTCTGTTTCTCAGCACGGTGCATTAAGTCGTGTTAAATATTTAGCTGTGCTGCCTTGAAACAGTCAAAATGGATGTTTACAGTCCTCGGTGGATTTCTGACCTCTTATGGCCTCCTAGTTTCCCTCCTAATAAACAAGCCTCTGGCAAAAGCGTCTGCTACGTATAGCGGCATTAATTAATCCCAGAGAAGCCCACAGCAGGGGAGGGTGAGAAAGTAATATATTAATTAAACATTTGAGAATGTAAAGACGGAGAAGACCAAACTTTGACTTTCTGTATTCAAGGAGAAGTGCCAAAAAAATAATCATCCCAGACCAGATTTTAAACCAGATTGTCTCAATTAAATTAAGTGAGCCAGTAGGGTGGCCCAGTTTGCTAAAGTCCAATCTAAAAATACTCCTGCTTACTCAGCATAAATCACAAGCTGGTGCAGTTACTTCACATCCCAGAGTTGATTTTAAATGTATCTTACAAATCTGATTTTAAAAATAACAAAAAAAGGTTCAACACATTGCATATTTGACAGCATGTTATAAAATATAAAAACAAATCAATGTGAATTCTCACTGAAATTAAAAATTTTTTGTGGATTAAAAACAGAAGAAAAATGTGTTTCTGTTAATGTTTCTGGTGCAAACTAGACGGCAGCTCTCTGTTTGTACATCAGTGTGTTATGTCTCCTAACATCTGTGCATCCTCACACACTCAGATCGAATATCGCTCATGAAATATGTAGGAGGAAATGTGAATCATCCTCTCACAGAGACGGATGTAAACATGAGGCGTGCTTAAAAATCAGACAAATGATGAGGAATTAAATAACAAATTTTACGTTGGCAACGGTTTGTTCATGACAAACATTAGAAGCATGAAAAGATTAGCTTTACTTGTCAGGGTTAAAGGGATTTCAACATTTCAGTCATTGTGCGGCTGTGGACTCAGGATTGGTTTTGAAAAGTCCTTGTGCTCTCATGTTGTAACTATGATTTGCTGCTTCAGGTGTCCGACCAGCTGTTGTTGGCTCATGAACCTGGACTTCTAGAAACCTCAGAAGAGGAGGTCATATATTTCTCTACAGCGCTTTCTTAGAACTTCTCTTACAACTGTTTCAACACATTAGTTTTTAGCATCAAACCTGCGTGATTCGCTACAACATCGGAGCATATAAGCCCCGCCCCCGCCAGCGTGCCACGCCCTTGCTGTACCCCCAGGATTCTCAAAGTTAAATTTAAGACCCTTTTAATACCACGTAGGATGAAATTTAATCCCAAATTGCCGTATAATGAAAAATCTGTATGAATTTTAACCTCGAGGAAAATTATTATTTACGAAGTTACCTGAATTTAATAAAACATTTTAATATAATGTCTTAATGTTTAACACACTACAGCTTTCTGGGGTGTGTTTGTACTCTGATAACATAAAATGAATCAAGGACGTCACTTTGTGTTGAAGTGTTGGGGACACAGGGGTTCAGATTAGGGGTGTGACGATACACTTAGCTCACATGCAAGATTCCCAACTTTGGGTTCACAAGAACAAGGTGAGAAGATATTTTACCTCTATTTTGATTCAGTGCTGAATTTTGAGAATTAAACATTTCTTAAGTTGTTTTTTTCCTCGTTTCAGTGATCAGCACATGTGTGTGTTTAATGTGTGTTAGCATGTTGGATGTTTCACATAACGTGTCCCTACACGCAGACACGGCCTCGTCTCAGACACTAAACTAAGTCACAAAGACAAAAAGTTACATTTATTTTATCCTACAAAAGGACAAGACGCTTTTTAAAATAAATGTAATCATTTTTAAGACCCTGTAGGAGACCCTGAGTTTATTCATTCTTGTGGCCAAATTGCATCAAATGCGACACTGCACTCTCTTGGGCTCGCAGCAACACAGTCGGCATGCGCGAGGTCGATCGGATGAACGGCTCGACTCACAGAGATTCCTCCTTTTATTAGAGAGTCAACAGGTGCGCCACAAACCGGACTTTCACCCAGGAGACCAGCCGTCAGTCCCACGTGAAACAGAAAGTCAGCATTTGTTCTTTTTAGTGAAGTTACGAAGGCTCCGTAAGGAACGTTACTTTATTAACCAGTCCCTCCAGAAAAACGCGATTATGCGATCGCTGAATTCAATGCATACCAATCAGCCAAAGTCCAAATTACGCGACGTGAACATCATCGAAAAGCTGCAAACCCGACTCTTTTGTAAAGCTACAGAACTTGTTTAACTCAATGTTTTGTAAGTTTGCCATGTTTATTAAGGTCTGAAATAAAACAAG
>JAPMOB010066813.1:0-12739 GCA_029875015.1 Lepomis gibbosus | reverse complement strand
GTGTGTGTGTGTGTGTGTGTGTGTGTGTGTGTGTGGAGAGAAGGAACTAATGATTTCCTGGTAAGGTTTTTAACATGTACCCTTAATTTCAGCTGGTAACCTAAGTGAGCTTTTGTTATATGAGACTCACTTTTACAGCCCAGTAACAATGATGAAAAAGTAGATAAAGACAATGAATGAATGGCTATTTTAATGTCGTTAACCTGTTTTCATTTTGATTAATAATTTGAGTCTCTGAAGATATTCAGTTTATGATATTAAAAAAACTAAAAAACAGCTTTTTTGGAGCTGGAAGCAAAGAGCCATCAATAAAAACAATCCATGATCAAAAATAACACAATGAACGGGTTAAGTTAGTAAATGTGTAAAATACACATGGAGTGATTGAAAGGGCAGATTGGTTGTGAAAGAAGTGAGAGAGCGAGAGAGAGACAGACAGAGGGGAGTGTAATAAAGATGTGTCATGGTGAAAGGCAGCACTAGAAAGCAACTGCCTGGTATGTAAAACTCAGCAGGCATATCATGCAAATATATCTAACCACAATGGTGTGTGTGTGTGTGTGTTGTGTTCAGCCTCCTGCCTGTGCTGCTTGAACGCTATATGGAAGATGTTGTTGTATTACTTGTCACACGAGCCTTTAGGCCACATTCCTCTGGGTAAATGTGTAAATATATGGGGCAGCAGTGGCCTAAAGGCTAGAGAAGCAAGCTTGTGACCGGAAGGTTGTCAATCCACTGCGCCGGCAGGATAAATCTGGGAACGGAAAGTGAAAAGCTGCGCTTGTCCCTCCCTCATTACCACCACTAAGGTGCCCTTGAGCAAGGCTCTTAACAACAGCTGCTCCAGTGGAGCGGCTCAGTGTCCAGTAGACTAAAGTGTGGTAATACTGGACAGCTTCCAGGTGTGATTGTGATCAGGGAAAAAGAGAGCATGGCTTCAATCCCCCGTGAATAAATAAAGGTGAAAAAAAGTGTGTTTGTGTCTGATCGTAGTGCAGTTTCCCATCCACTGCAAAGTGTATATAAACACAACCTGTGTCTCATATAGAATGGTGGGGAAAAACTGCTGTGGGAATAAGGTGTAAGAAACAACAGAGTTGAATTCTTGTCATGCGTGGACACAGAAATGTCCACTGTTACGTAAGAGTAAAGCATCACCGCAGCTGTTGAACAATTACAATGATACTATCACACTAACAAAACAATATGTGATGACTTCTATCTCTCCTAACTATAGATGTGTCTATTATCAATCTCAAATGAACTAGAACATGATTTTTGTATGGAGAACTGAGTCCTAAATACTTTGTATAGTGCATAAAGTGCTGGGTGCTCTCAGCAGTGGCTGGGAATTTACCCATGATCAAATGTGGTGTGAGTGGGTCAAACTGAGGTTGAAGAGATATTTATCATCTCACAGTTAACACAGGGTCTATGCATCAAAGTGATATATTTACGTCTCCTCTAGTTGTTTCTACTGGACATGACCTTGATGGATGTTCTTCTCTCCCTTGCTCTCTGTTGCTACTATTGTACTTACTGTACATTGCTGTTATTTTACGTCTGATGAGTGTGTGTGGGCATCATATACTCAGATCTGCTTAACAAATAAGGATTGCTTCCTGCAAAATAGCTGTGCTCTCCATAATATATTCGTCCAACATTGTAAAGATCCCTTTTTTATATTTTATAATGGTGCCCTAGCAAAGGTGATGGTGCGTGAAACGGCTGTAAAAATCTAATGTGAGGTTAGTCGTACTGTTCCACAAGGTGTGATTCACAGTCTTTAAATTTATGAGCATGCATAATGTGGATTGAATGTTTTGTGTGTTGACCAGCTGCTACAAAGAGTACCTGGATTTTTTTAAGAATAGCCCCATTCACCCAAGCCAGGCATTTTGATTTGCAAATGATTTGCTGTATATGCATACAACAGTTGTCTCTGCTCATAAGGACAGAAGTTGGTCATGTTTTCTTTGCACCGTTTTGGCTGTAGGAACACCTGGACATTGCAGACGGACTGTTTATAGTTTGTATTGTATGGGCGTTCTGTTGTCTCCAAAAATCAAACCTAGTGAGATAAATATAAACAAACATAAGCGATTATGGCTGCAGGTATGCAAGCTCAGGCTTCACTTCAGGGTTTTCAGCGTGGAAAGCTGAACAGAGCATCTGACATCAAGTCACAGCCTTAAGATGGTTGCAGCATGAAATTGTTTCATTTCTTCCAGTGAGTAAACACAGGTCACAAGTTCAGTGATTTATATCTGGAATTTATATGAAAGAAAAGCAGCAATTTACAGTAACTTCTCAGCTGGTTGGTGCCACAGAGTGAAGCGTCTTGTTGTATCAAAATAGTCTCATAACCACCGAACTCTAAGTTAGGGATGCCCACTTTAAAAAGACAAAAATTTACTGTTGCTTATTACGGTCTCTCTCCTGACCTTTTTTTTTCCTTTTTTCTTTTTCAACTGTAACCCTTTTTCCTCTCACCCGTCTCCTATCCATCTTCCTCCCATCATTCTCTTTCTCATACCCTCTCTCTTTTCCTCTCCATTTCCTCTGTCCTTCTCCCAATCTACCTCTCCTGCTAACTCCTTCTCCGTTAGCCGACCTTGGAGCCTAAACTTAAGGTATGTTCAGTGTAAAATGTGCTAAAAATGTACATTTACTTGGAGTGGTACAAATGTTAAAACCAAGGAGACCTCTTTAAGGAATAGTTCCAACGTTTAGGGGAATGCACTTCTTTGCACTTCTTTGCATACGTTCTCATGTAGAGATAGATGAGAAGCATATTTAGCTTAATGTGAGCATAATGACTTTAGGCAGAATTAGTTACATTCAGACAGAGCCTTACCATCTATTGCTACCTTTATGCTAAGCTAAGCTAACCTGTGCCTGGCTCTAGCTTCCTATTTGAAGCATTAGTTTGAAACACTAAATAAAAATAATTTAGTTTATTGATGGATGCAGTCATGCATTATTTTTTTTGTATCTTTTCTGTACCTTAAGGCAAGCATGATTACTGTGAGTATACATAGGTAAAATAGTCCTTTATGGATTCCTATAAAGTAATTATGTAACATTATGTAATTTCTTGTCTTTGTCTCTCATTTCATTGAGGTCATTTAGAAATTGATTTGCATCAGTTATTTTATGCTAGATTGTGTTTGTTATGCAGAATTTTAATTAGTTGAATTATTCAAACATTCAACTGTCTGTGTTTGCACATTTATGTGTTAAACATGAACCTATGAGCGCTTGTATATCAGCTTTGTTAAAATCATATGGTAGTCATTTTATTTGTTTCACCCCACTTTAAAAGTAGTGTTTGTATGTGGTCAGTGCTTAGTTGTCTGTGTGTTGCCCTTTTGTAAACGTACTGTATTTCGATGGGAAAGTTTTCGGTGGGTTTCCAGGCAGATCTTTCTCTCTTTTCCCATCTGATGGCGATGATGACGCTGATACTGATGTTCATGTTGACATGTATACATGAGTCATCTGTCACTGTAATAACAAACAATCTGGATCATCATCGTTGTTTCCCAGGATGTCTGGATGGTATGTTTGTCTGTTGGAGCAGAGTATGGCCGCTTACCACTGTACTTACACAGGCAGTAGCTGTGTGTGCGTGTGTGGTCATAGGATTGTGCGTATGACCCCATAATGATGATCCTAATGACATGTTGATGCAGGCTCCCATGCCATCATTATGCTGCACATGAATGAGATCTTCATGCTGGCCAAACTGTGTGGTTTCCAGCTTCAAAACAGCTGTTGCACCACATGTGCACACAATATCCCTGTGTGTCTTTCTGTCCGTGTACAATCCTATAATGGCAAGGCACCATAAAACAGCAGGTATAGCCACCGCTGTCATAACCAGCTTATTTCACATCACACTGTCTTTATATTGCTGTGAGACTTCTGTAAGGAGACGTAAAGAGAGTAGCTTCTTCAATACCCACTTTTACAGCAGAAGTTCAGTTGTTTTCTTTTAAATATAGCTTGGGAACGAAGTGGACCGTGCCTTTTTAGGGCCCCACAAGGAACCTCCTGCACATAGCAACAAGACTACATTTCATTTTAAATGTAATGGTAAAATGTCACGGTGACCAAGCAGAAACAAGCCCACGGCTCATTTAGGAATCCAATTCAGAAACAGATAGTTCTTTTGATGCAGTTCATTCACGCTCCACGTAGCTCTATCCTGGACTGTAGTGTAGATTTAAGCTGCCTCACTGAGTTACAAGCTAATGGGACTGCAAAGCAGCTGCCTTTTACAAAGTCATGAAACAGCCTTACTTAATCTACAATTTCTCTTTGTTGAATACAAAATACTTCCAGACAGATGGTTCGGTGTCTTGGTTATCCATTCAGCAGTAAGTCTTGCTAGTTTTCTCCATGTAGCTATAGCGGGGAGAACACCAATATCCTAATTTAGTGGGCATACAACAGGGCATGCAGTGGGTCACCTGGACAGTGCTTTTTAGGAACTCCCCCATGCTGTAAAAACACTGAATTTTGAATTCCAACAGATCACTACAGATCGAATTGCACTCAAGTGAAAACCAGTAACACAACTCTAGGAACACAGTAACATTGCTAAAAAGTAGACAGACTGGAGTCTTTATCACGCAGGTTTTGGACAAACTTATTTGGAAGTACAGATGGAAATTAAGGCAAATTAATTTTACTGAAACTCTCTGTTGTAAACATCCCTCACAAGTTACAGATTGACTTCCTGGTTTGATTTTGATCTACCTTACTTTGCGGGTAGTTTTCCCACACATGGCTGTCCCGTGCAATAAGGGATTATAGCGACATTTCAGATGTGCTCACTTTTAATTATAGCTTTAAATAAATTGGTTTTAAAAATCTGGCTAAACTGAATGGAAACTGACATGTGTTCAAATAAGACCAAAGTTATAAAATACCAGGAATAATCCTTTAAGTACACAAGCAACTGATTTTAAAATTGGAGCTCACCTTCACTCTACTTTCTGTGAGTTCTGTGTGTGTGAGATGGATATTATTTTGTGTTCATCCCTTAAACGTCTCTATTTCTGTTATTGTCTAGGAGCCCAACAGCGGGAACCCCACCCTGGTAACCCTGAAAGTTGACCCAGATGGATTCTATCTCTACTGGACTGGAGGGTCCAACCTGGTGAGACACAGACACACACACACACACCCCCTCACACAGTAGTTGGCCTCAAAGTAGGCCGAATGTATTGTTGCTCATCTCACAAAAGCAGACAATCAAATACAAATGGGCCACTCTAAAGCAGACCACAATGGCTTTTTAATGCACCGACATGAGTGCCAATACGGATATTACAGTTGTTATTTCTTTACTTTAACTCTACTTCATAGCTACTCTCTGTCTTCTTCCAGCTATTTCAGCTATCTTTCTATATATTCGTTTCACTCTCCTCTCTCTTTGTGTCTCTTTGTCTCTTATTGTGGTTTTTCCAGTCCATTAGTTTAGCCAAAATGGATCTCATCAATTTGTCCCGGTCTTGTTTGGCATCCTCTTTCCCGTGTTCCCTGATGTCTTTGTGGTCTTCGTCCTCTTAGTCCTCCATCTCTTTCACTCCATCCATCTGTGCTTCCCAACAGCAGCCCTCCCCTCCGTATCTTTGGTGGCTGTGCTTAAGCCATTAGTTTAGTAATATTGGATTTTAGGCATTTAGCTGACATAATTAGACAGACGCAATAGGCAGTGAGTCAGCAGGATGTAGGGTTGTGATTTTTTGATGCGGTTGACTAGTGCAGATGTGTTAACGGTCTTTTATTTTAATTTTCATTTTAATATCAAATTATGATTATATAAATGTTGAGAAATTTATAAAACATTTTCATAAACAAATTCCACATATGCACCTTTCTCTGTCTCCTCTTTATCTTTTTATCTATCCCTGTTATCTTGCTGTCATTCTTCCAGTCATCTACACACACCACCCCCCTTTCTATTTATCCTAAGGCATGTATGGAATGACCCCTTGATAGCCAATATTATCTCCTGTGTTGTGTGTCTGCACATGTGTGTGTGTGTGTGTGTGTGTGTGTACATATATGGGCCAGAGCACACGTCACCCTGTCACCCTGTCTGGATGCACGTGTGTCAGCATGTGTTGATGCACTCATAACAGACAGACGCTTTAAATACTCATTTTTATCCCGATGACTTTCTTGCACCTGCACATGCGCGTATGTATGCGGTATAGAGATAATAGGCCATGTGTCGCCTGAGGTGCAACTGTGACACTGTTTAGCAAAGATTCAGATTGTCAGTCATTAAAATCTTTTCATTGCGGCGATGAAGCCACCCTATACAATGACAACTGTTTTATAAAGACACGACTTTAAACAAGGGGTTGTTTGGATGTCACTTAAGTCATCACTCACGCTGTACTTTAGGGTGATATTCAAACCAGCCGGGTTCCGTTGTAGCTTTAAGCAAAAGATTAAAGATTGCCTTGTAGCTTTGGTCGTTTTCATATCGGCAGTGTCACTATTTTAATAAAGTATAATTATATTTGATTTAGCTCAAACACAAGCCATATAGCTGTATCCTGAACTCCATTGTTCTGTTTAATTCATGGTACCTCTACTGGCTCTCTGAGTGACAAGCTAACGTAACTGTAAAGCAGCTGCATTCTGCAAAGTCAGCAAACAGTGTGACTGTATCCACTTATTCTACTTGTCATACAGTCTCCTTTCACGAATATCCGCTCATTAGTTTTCTCTATTTTGCATTAGCCAAAAGAACAACAGTAGCTTATTTTACTGGTAGGGTAATAGCTAATTGCTGACATTTGGCAATGTGGCGATATTGCTGAAAAGAAGTCAGATCTGTACAAGAAACGCAAACGGTGAGAGAAGTTTTAGACAAACTTATTTGGAGGAGGAAACAAATGTGAAAGATAAAACTTTTAAACAAAATTTCCATCCATCACAGCAGACTTCCTGTTGCAACTTTGACCTAACAAACATACCGTATGGGTGAGGCACACAATGTGTAATGATGGATCTTTTTCAGTATCCTAAAGACACACAACATGGAACAAGAGTGTTTCAAGGAGATGGAAAGAGAGACAGAAACTGCAGAGACTAGGATGCTGTTTTGACTACAGATATCTAGCATGCAATATCTCTAATCTCTATCTGTAATATGTTTGCTTACTTGGATCCAGCCATGCAAATTATTTATTTTCATACCGCCATGTCAGATATTATCATAAAACAGTGCTCCTAAGTAAAGGTAACTCTCGGCTCCCTCTATGGAAATGCAGGGCTTATAGGGCCACCTCATTTGCCTTATGTGCCGCAGTTTCTGGCTTTTTTTCATTACTTACTTTCTTACTGTTTCATCATTGTTGTTCCTGGCATGACTGAGCTGGGCTGTGGCCACTGTTCTTACTTCAATAGCTGGAATGCAGCTCACTGCTGGCCCTGGTATTTAGACATGTAGAAATGCTGTCGGAGACTGGCAGTGACTAATAATGATGGTTCTTTTTTGTTATTTAAATGTCCAAAAAGTTGTATATTGCTGCTTTTAAACATTTTTTTTCTGTAAATAGATTTTTTTCAGTCATCACTGTGGTGTTGTTGGACAGTACTTCCCGGACATCAGTGGCCAGTTAAACTGTGTGGCCATCGCGGTGACGTCTGTTTCTTCAACCTTTCAGCGTATTAGAGGTTTAGGTGTGGCTCATAAGATCTCGACAAACCTCCTTTTGGTCTATTGAAGATTCTCTGCACTGTTCAAAGGTGAAAATAAGCCCCCCTGAATATTTAGATCTGGACTGTTTACAGAAGTCCTATTTCAAAGTGAATAGGTAGTGACCTGAGTGATCCCAGAGTGAAGATTTAATTCAATGTTGCCGCTCCCCAGGAGATCTTAAACCAGAGCTGAAAAGAAAGAGGACACTGCAACACAGATATCCAGCTATAATTAATGAGATCAGTTAATACGCTTTTACACAGATGACAAGGGTATTCTGGATGGAACCCATTTCTCTGAATAGAGGTACCCAAAATATTTGATCTCCAGTGCAGTTTTTATTTTTGCTGCTCTGCTTTTATTACTTGAGATGTCAAACGGTACAGAATGTTCAACTAAAGGTGTCCCAAGCTTTTTGTTTAAGGATTCTTTCCCTTTGGAGGCGATCAACATGTATTGTATCTGCTTTTTGAAATTCAGGGTGCCCATGGTCAGTGAGTGGAACTGGATCACGCTCACTAAAGACATTTTTAGAACCGCAGCAAGGACGGACGAAAGTCTGCAACCCAAAAATGTCACAAGAACCTTTTTAACAATGCTCAACTTGAGATGAGGGGTTACAAAGTACCACTTTCTTTGTCAAGGTGAGAAGGATGCTGCACTGAAGCACTGACATTGCATTTTATTTAGGACAGGCACACATATGCATAAAAGCTCAACCCCTCTGGATTTGAGTTTCAGGACTCAGTGTATGGAGGGCTTTTGAAACACATGCTGTCTTTTCAGCCATGATATCTAACTACAGTTATTTTTTGTCTTCTTTGTAATATAATTTTAATGAATTAAAATGAAAGCATATATTTGAGACCTTTTTGTAAAGGTCAGCATCCTTACAAGTAACTGACAGGCTTGGGGGTGAGTGCCACAGGGTAAGGAAATCAAAACTAAACATTTTTTCATTCGAGTTTTTAGCATTATAAAATTAATATCAATTAATATAATGTCCATTAAATGACCAAGGCGCATGAGCAGTAGTCAAAATGCTTACTGCCTATAAAAAACAGAAAAAAAGACCCCTCTCACTGCAAAAACTGCGGCCTGTCTGATCAGGGCATTACACTCATGCAATTCTCTCCCGAGTATAATCTGTCCCCAGCAAAAAAGGCATTTTGGTCCAAAAATCATTATTACCACTTACATTATATGAATCTAACAACAGTTATCGAGGAAACCACATTGTTTTAATCAGGTAGTGTGAAGTAATAGAATCAAGTCATTTATCATTTATTATTTAGTGATTTTGGAAACTTTCTCATTCATTTCTGCTTTGTCACACAGTAAATAATCTAGACAAATTTAATCAGGGATTTGTTTGGGATATAAAAACAAGTACTCTGTCATGTTGTCTCTCCATTTGGCTGGAATTATGGTCCTGAAGGGACACATGAATGTCTCGAGGACCTGACCTGCACACTTCCCAAAACAGTGCACTAAGCGAACTGAAGCGGGTTTGTAGTGGGAAAGAGGGGCTAGCCGTAAAGTATAAGAGAAACAAAGCCTGTGCATGTTCCCCTAAATGTAGCCCAAAGAAAAGCATGTTCTGACCTTTGGCTCCATAAATCATCCATCATCAGTCTCATTTTATTCCTCTCTGACTTTATTTAGATCACCTGCCTACTACTTCTCCCCTTGTCGCAGTGTTTCCTCTTTCAATCTGGGATATCTCAATCCCTTTCTTCCTCCTTTTGTAAATCCATCTGAATGTGTGTCCTTTTCAAGGTTTTTCCAGATTCCTCCTCATTCCATCTATCCCCTCTCTCTCTGTTCACTCTTCTCCATCTGTTTCATGTCTTCTTAGCCCTCACTTTGTTTAACATTTTACCTTTAAATAACTCTATACCTTTCTCTCTTCATCCAACGTTTTATTTGTTTCTGTCTCTGTTGGTCGGCTGCGCCTGATGTCCTCCATCCTTCTATAACAATCTCTTGACATCTCTCTCACTTCCTCTCCTCCCTTCCTTCATCTTTCCTCCCCCATTTCTCTTTTATCCCTCTTGATCTTTGTGCAATGTTCAGACGTGTGAGTGTGTGTATAATTTCCCGTAATGCTTTAGTCAGTGGCGATAACGACCAACTGTCGCTAACATACACACACATACACACAGTGGCTTGGTAGTGAAACGAGGATGACACACCCCACTGTGCACCAGTCTGCACCGTTTTTCTTTCCCTTTCACTCACACACTGTCGTCCTTAAAAATATTTAAATCTATTTGCACTTTGAGATAAAGTTGTTCTTAACATGATCAGTAACCCCGTGGCGCTTTACATTAAAGCTAGAGCTGAACGATTAATCGTTTTCAAATCGAAATTGCGATTTGAAAGAATGCGATTTGTGAAGACGGCGATTAAAATGTAGTGCATCTGACCCGTTTTAAATAGTCATGCATCTACCAATTCATTCTGTTGTTCATCCTCTTGTGACAGACCTGTTTGCCATTCACAAGCGCAATGCGCCTCCTGTTACAGTCCTATTCACCAATCAGAGTGGGCACAGGGCGTGTACATTTTACAACAAACGTAACTTGAGGAAACGTGTGGGTTAATGGCGCAAGCTGAACAGAAAGAGGCAGCTTCTGTGCTGCGGTTTTGTCGGTCGTGAACTCACACTGAAGTGGTTCAGTACCAGAACGTGTTGTTAATTTGTCATTTTGTGTGCTTCAACTACGGATAACAGCTCTCTGCGAGCCCTTTCCGCTCCACTCTCTGCAGGCTAATGTTACATATCCCCCATTAAGCATTTCAGAATAAGAGCGTTTTGCCTGTCTGATTTTGCTGAGTTATTCAGATTTTGCTTATTTGTTCAGTTGCCTTTGATTTTTGTGCTTCTACAATGGTTAAGTAGGCTACAAAGTTAAATTGTTTCATTTTTTTGTCTGTTTTTACTGTATTGTTGATGTACGATCAGGAGTCTGCAAAGGCTGTTTTAGTTTGAAAAAAGACCGGATCCTCTGTGCTGTTCTGTGTCTGACTTCCTGCCTGGTTCATCTGCTCTGTGCTGCTTGACACGGCTTATGTCAAAAATAGTGTGGCAGTGAATATTGAACTAAAGCAAAACTTCAATGAAAAATTAAAAAACGCAAATTGAATGGTATTTGCAATATCTGGCAGAAAAATTGCACTTAGACCTTTTCCCCAGTGAAAACAAGGTAAAAGTGGGCTACAAGTTTGATAATGAAGAGGTTATAATTATAAAGCAATATCATGTAATTACATAACATTAGATTGAAACGAGGGTAATAATGGGGAGCCAAATTTAAAGATAACAACCAGGCAAAACTATTTAGTAACATTTTAGTAATATTTGGTAACAATATGGTAACTTTCTAACAATAAAATGGTTATATCGGTGCATGGTGCACTGGATTGGCGTAATAACCTGATTGAGCAAATATGGGTTAATGTTTTCACAATAGTGTAGGCTGCTATCAGTGTAAAACTGTCACAATTAAATGATAATTCTTGGAAGTCAGAATTGTTGATTACAATATTATAATGCTGAAATTCATCGTAATAACCATGAACCAGGGCTGCAAAATGCTAACATATTACTGAATAACTCAAACTATTACCCCACTATTATAATGTTATTACCCAGCTGTTATTCTTGGATGTACTGAAGGTATAAATCGAGCATGAATAAAAATATTTAAAAGTAATGACAGCTGGACTCGTTAACATAAATTATGGGCCTCGCCAAATGTTAGTGTGATATGGTTGACACTGTGTGATTTAGCACCTTGGAAAGAAGTACTCTTACACTGCTAATTTATGGAGTCCAAAGGCAGGTTTGTTCTATGGGGTTGTTTTTATTAAACAGTGCATATTTCTCCGATTTCCAAACTTTGAAACAGTTAATGTGCAACAGGAATTTGGAATTAGACTTGCTTTAAGTGACAGAAGCCCATTTAATAAAGGAGTTGCAGCAGAATTCCCTGCATAAACATGTTTTGATTGCCTTCAGTCTCTTATTGTGTTCATCTTTAAATTCTTTAAATTCATTTACATACAATGACCTCTAGGGGCCCACGGTATCCAACAGTTTGGAAACCAATTCCCCAATACATCATCAATGTGGCTTACTGGGTCGAGTCTGACCAAACGACTAAAAGCTTAATGCAAAGTGCATGCCAGTGGCTGAGGGTCACACAAGATCAACATGCACACCCCAAACTCACACATCTGTTACAACATATGCCTGCACCCTCCTGCTAATCCTGCTGTGTGTCCTTTATCTGTCCTCTGGCCACACTCTCCTCCACCTCCTCTTTTGCAACCTTAATTCAGTGTTTTAGGTATTTGTTTTAGGTATTTGGCAGCTGAACAGATTGTTTGAGGTAAAAGGTCAGTTTCAGACAGATGAAGGAAAACTACCAAGAGGTTGAGATGCAGTCAGCTCACCTACCTGGCATTAATGACTTGCTAATGTTAGTGGCAGTGAAAACGAATGGGTTTGAAAATGAACAACTGATACAGCTCTCTGAAAATGAGATTTTCAAACTGGCAGAAGTGGGTGGGTCTAAACTACTTATTTAAAAAACTATGTGATGGCATGATTACATTATTCTTTTCAATCAAATTAGCATTGATTGAAAAGTAAATATCTGGATGTAAGAATGTGGCGGGACGATTCATGTGGTTTTAAAGAACAACACTGAGCAAAGCCAATCAGGACTCACCAGGCCAGATATTTTTCATCTTGCACCTTGTTTCCCTGTTGAAGAACATTTCACATGTCTGTTGCCAGCGCAGACGATTTGTCAGCTAAGTTGTAGTTTTCAATAAACACACAGGCCAGTTTGAGTTAGTGGCGTTGAGCTGATCCTGGCGGAGCCTCACCTGCCACGGTGGGATGAGTTGAGATGCACCTGGCACTATGGCTAATCCTCCCTGTCCCTCTGTTTTACTTTGGCTATCCTTTCATGCTGTTGGATCTTGTCCTGTTTCTAC
>JAPMOB010066792.1:0-15680 GCA_029875015.1 Lepomis gibbosus | reverse complement strand
CTGTTAAACAAAGTGATTAAAGGACACTTTTGCACATGCTCACAATAAAGAATGCGCTGCAGTTTGTGCGCCTCCCAGCGTTTGAGCCGCATTCACAAACCTACGGACGCTTATCTCCATTTCCCTGAGGAGATTCACGGGAACCCAATCACACGTTTACTGACGGCTTTTTCAGACGTGTGTCAAGCACGCCGGAGTCTCTTCTGAATGTCGTTCAGAACTCTTCAAAGTAAAAGCTCTCAATAAACTTGTCTTACAGCATTGCTGCACAAAAGGTTCTTACGCTTTTATTTTGGAGGCACAATCACTTAAGAGGAAGTGATTGTGTGAGTAACTGCTGCTGAGATCTATTTCAGCACCAGCCGCTATCAATTTATTTACTTTTTATTTTTCGGTTATCAAAGCAATCAGGCCGCCTAAAAGAAACTAGAAACATTAGAAACTTGAGCTGAATTTATATATAAATAAATGAAGTGATTCTTTCTTTTGTCACCTTGTTCCTGAATCTGTTTTAAAGAATGCAGTTCTATATATTTTAATAATTTGTTGGGGTCCTGGTCACCTGGACACATGCACGATTTACCACCGTAATGGAAATAAGCCTTGATTTATATTTATATTATATGTGTCTCATCTAATAATGGTAAATAAATGAAACAAAAAACAGATCTCTGTCTCCACGTTTTGTGCGTCTCAGTCCAAAGCCGAAGCAGTTTTAGTATTTTACTGTGGCTGTTTACCTTAGTGAAGATGGGGAGCGGCAGGCCGTACTGATCCTCCTCCAGGCCGGACACCAGACCCTGGACGACCCCTCCCTGACTGCTGGCGGCCTGTGGCTGCACAGTGATGGGCGTCCCCGGCTTGGAGTCGAAGGCGTCCTCTGACACCGTCTCTTTCCCCTCAGCCGCCTCTTTAGGACCACTTTCCTCTAACACGCTGGGGTCCAGAGTCTCCCAGTCGCTCTCTGAGGACTCCGGAGAGGTGCGTGACGGGGGTTTCAGGAGGTGGTTGTCCCCCTCCGTGCTGTTCCCGGAGGACGGAGTCTCCCCTGCCTCCAGCGCGGTGTTGGCGAGGTCGGTGACGGACACGGAGACGAACTCCTCGGCTCCTGAGACGCTCTCCACCAGGATCAGGTCATCAGACACGCTGCTCTTAGGCCTGTAGTGGGACGAGTCCACCAGGCCGTGCTCGATCATACCTGGACAAATCAGATAAAAAGAAAATGCCAGCGTCATTTTATTTCATTTCACTCCCTTTTTGTCCGTTTTAGCCTTTTGGCATCTACTAGATTTCAGTTTGACGAACATCAACAATCCCTGAATCTTTCCAGACCAAAAGCAAGACTACGAGGTGTTTTAACAAAAAGATCTTCCTTCAACAAATACAAATTATTAAATCATGAGCACTACGGCAACCGACTGACTTGGTTTCAGGGCTGGACAATAAAACAATAACAATAATTATCATAATACAATTTTTCTCAATAACAATACAACAAATGTTCAATAAAATTCAATAAATATTTGACTTTATTCACTTCAATCATAAACAAATTAGGACTGTTTATTTTGTTGAGGATTGAAAAAAGCTTTTATTAAATTTAAATCATTTGTTGACAAGGATTTCATCATAACTGTTTTGAATGTTCTACCTCAGGTTTGTGAAGTGATCCGCTGTTTGGCATCAAGCGTCGACCATAACGAAGAGTTTAAGCTACAATTAACCACCAACTTTCACTCAGGAGAAAAAATCTGCCTTCAATCTCGAACGAAATAACGATTTGATATTTATCGTGATAATTATCGATATCGAAAAATATGAAACCTTTTATAGTGATTACATTTATAGTGATTTCATCGTCCAGCCCTACTCGGTTTGGTATAATTTTAGCATGTTAGAGGGCATTAGATGATAGTGCTGGTTAACTTTTATACTCTTTTTTAAACTTGCCTAGATCTGGATTTTGCCAGATTTATTATTACTACGTTCTGATCTGATAATAAAATTGCATGTAAATATATTTTTGTAAGACTGTATCAGTACAATCAGTGCTTTCAAAAGGCATCATTTAATGTGCAAGAGGAGAGAAAATGAAACTTTCTTTTGGAGTTGCTGACCTGGAAAAAGTGATAAAACTGTCATCAGAGCTCCTACAAGTCTGTTGACAGGAGACACATAGAACAGGACCTGCAAACACAAACGACAACATAAAGTCAAGACAGAAATACGGCGCCATTTTTCAGAAGAGTTCTGAGAAAAGACAAAAGATTTGTTATAGTTTGTAACCGTACCTTCTTCTCCAGCAGAATAAGCTTGAAGAGGATGAGAACCTATGAAGGTAAAATTAAAAGAATTACAAATCCAAACGGCTGTAACACCACCAGCAAACACATTATTGTTCTGTCTGTGGATTTCTACCTTGTGTCGAAAGTGCAGTATTAAATCTCTTGGTGATAACCCTGAGGAAAGGAGACAGACAGAGCACCAACAACTGAGGAGTTTAGCCTCGCATAAAAATGCAGTTAACAACAATCACAAGTCCCAAATAACCATAAATATAGGCCGTTTATAGAATATATCCATCTCTGGAACAACAAAACAAGTATCAGAAATGAGTATTTATATGATATCAGACGTTAGGACAGTGTAGTAAAGCTCTATTATACAAAAGTACACATATTTGAGTTAAAATGCATGAAAGTAAAAAGTGCGCCTTTATTTGTGTTTATCTCCTCATTCTGCAGCCAAAACAATCCCACTGAGGAAAACGTGTCCTGCCAGCTGCAGCTGCAATAAAGAAAATGACCTACCGAGATAAACCTGTGATCCTTCTAGAGCCGAACCCCTCAGAGAACCGTTCATGTGGTCGTACAGTTCCTGCGGGGTCGGGGGAGGAAGCAGGAGGTAAGCGGAGGCGATAACAGACAGGTGAAGCGTTAACAGGCGGCGTCTGGAGCACGTTCTCACCTTTAAAATGGAGATCTGGGAGAAGTCTTTCTCCTCGAAGTAGGCGTGCGTGATGAGCTGCAGTTTAGCTTGAAGCAGGCCGTAGAGAGGCTGGAAATCAAAACAAACACGGTCAGCAGCAGATTGTGTGTGTGTGTGAGTCATTTAGAGCATGACCCATAGATACCGTTTAATTTATCCTCACAGGGACAAGCAACACTCAATACCACGTTTATCCTCCTTTTGAGCAGGAAATGATCGGAAGATTAAACTTCTCTCAGGTTGTGTTCGTCTTCTGGATACAGACAGTAGCTGCATGTCTTAAAATGTGTTAGTTTACTTTATGAGAATATTCTTCCCACCGCCCTGACGCAAACCACAATACTGCCCAAAACTGTGTCTGTCCACAAATAGAAGTGATGTGGCAGCAAGATGAGGAACTTTCTAAGAGGATCAACAGATCAGCTGGATGGTCATTAAACGCTACATCCTCTTAAGCAGCGGTGGAAAGTACATTACATTTACAGTAACTCCTTCAGCTGACGCTTTTATCCAAAGCGACTTACGATTGTCATACAGCTCTGGAAAAAATTTAGAGACAGCTGGAAAATTATCAGTCATTTTGGTTTTTCTATTTATACCTATGTGTTTGATTAAAATAAACATTTTTGTTTTATTCTACAAACGTTTTGACAACATTTCTTCCAAATTCCAAATAAAATTTTTTAGAGTATTTATTTCAAGAAAATGACAACTGGTCAAAATAACAAAAAAGATGCACTGTTTCCAGACCTCAGAAACTGCAGAGAAAACAAGTTCACATTCATTTTTAAACAACAAAATAAAAACATTTTAACTTTGGAGGAGTTCAGAAACCAATATTTGGTAAAATGAAATGATTTTTAACCGCAGTTTTCATGCGTCTTGACGTGCTCCCCGCCAGTCTTTCACATTGCTGTTGTGTGACATCACATTGTGTAGATGTTCCTTTTGTGCTGATCTGAGACCATTTGATCGATCACCAATAAATATATTTAGCATCTTCAGTCTTACACTGACAGGAACAGTAGCCTCCGCCAGCTAAATGCTAAATTATTTTGTCAACCGCTCTTTCCTGAAAATAATTTAGAAGTCATGTCATAATTGGCTAAATGACATTTAACCTGTCCCCTATGATCTAAAACAGCCCCTTCTTTTAATCAGCAAGAGCTCAAGTCCACAACATTGTTTTAAAAGCATAAAAAAACACAAAAGTAGGGGAGAGCCGGGACGAATGGCATTTTAAAATATAACGTCACAGACAGAAATCATTTGTTGTTGTCATCAACGACTCACATGTGTGTTCTATCAGTGCCAGGTGTTATCTTGTTAAAATGTGGAACGACTTCAGTATAATTTCTCTTTGAAGGAAAGGTGCGTACTGTTTCGGATGAAACACAACGATATACATTTAAATAGTTAAAGTTATTCTTGTTTTTATTTAGAAAGCTTGACACTGCCTTTCTTAATACATAACTGCAAACTCATTGTGTCCTTTTTCTTAATATAAAAATAGTATAAATATAACTTAGCGAGCTAACTACAAAATCTAACAGCTAATGCACTTGGATCAGATATCCATTTCCCATTTTTATGCACATCTGCAGCCTGTTTTCCTGATCTACTGTGAAGAAGACCCTGTTATTTGGCTGTGAGCATCCTAGTGGTCCAGCCTGCAGCCTGGTGGACTCTGCCCCCCCGGCGCCGTATCTAAATAAGGGTAGAATGGCTGCATGTGACTCCTGGCGTTTAAACTTCACTAGCTTCTAAAGTGTACAACTTTGACATTTAAAACTTCAGGGTGTGTTAAAGTACTAACTAATCTTTCATGTGATCGTGACCGTGACACATGGAACAATAAACACAACTCGTCATTCAAAAAAAAAAAGATCGCTTGAGTGAATTTACTTTCCGTGACTGAAAACAGCTTCTTTCATATAACTCTGTGAAAGTGTAACGGATCCACCTGGTTTTCCCCTGTTCTGTTTGTGCTGAGGTAGTTTGGCATGTCAGACTCGTATGAGCTCCGAGAAAATCACTGTGTTTCATTCGTCCCATAGACAGCGCAGTATTTCACTAAAAACCTACAAATAAAACACATTTTCTTAATATTAGTTTATCTAAAGGCTCATCCAGTATCATATCTTATTGCTCCAGAGCCTGCAGCCGCCACGGTGAATCTACTTCACACCATTTAAATCTCTGTGCATGAAGGAGAACTTCACTTAAGTTGATTCTTTTATCACTTCGGGTGAGAGGAGACGGGGAGACTCGCTGGATTCATCCTCGAGCATCAGAGGAGAAGATGCCGGGAGATTTCCTGCTACGATGAATCACTTCTGCATGATCGTGGTAAGGCCATGACAAAGCTCAACGGCAGACTGAAAGCTCCTCTTTCTTATTATCCTGTCGTGTTATGAGATAACAGCATCATCCTCTGACTGACTCACCACTCGACTGAGGACGCAGACGCTCTTCTGAACGGTCTCTCTGGTGACGTCGGCCAGTCGGACCTTGAGGGCCTGGAAGAGGGAGTGAAAGCATAAAAACCAAACCGTACATTTGCGAGGCCACTGTGTGACTCATCGCTCTGCAGACGACCTCGTGAAAAAACCCCACACTGATGTCATGAGAGACAAAAATAGAACGGGAGGATGTTGTCATTTTATTTCCTGTCTTTCCTTCGAATCCAGAGCGCACATGAAGACGGCAGCAAACCGTGCTTTGTGTGCATGTGGTAAATATAAACTCAGCGGCCAAAAGTAGGCGGACACCTAAACATTACACCCACACATGATCGTTAAACATGCAATCACACAGCCATGGACGCAATCTGCGTCTATACCAGCTCAGTATAGTCGAGCGTTCAGATTTTATTTGGCTGGATGATTAGAGCCCCAATATCTACTTTTTATTCTCTTCTGCATCGGATAGTTTGGTTTGTTTTGTTTAATATTTTTACTCTTTGACCTTTGGATAGTTTGTAGTTGTGATATAAACACTTTCGTAGAGCTCTGTATATGATAAAATTGTTTATTTCCTTTGTCGTTTTTCCTAATCTACACTCATTTGCACATGATTGTAAAGTCAGGGCACATCTGGAATGTGAACGCAGACGTTTTTTATCATAATTACTCCTAATAATAGTCTCAGCGCCATTAACAATGAATCAAATTGAAATTGAAACTGTATAGAAAACGTTTCAGCTCATAACGTGAAGTAACACGCCTTTAACCTGAAGCCAGCTCGCCATCTAGCCGAGACGAGGCTTCGCCGTCCACAGAGCAACAACGTTACGCGCCTCCTCTTCAGACGCTCCGGTGTCTCCAGGAGAGCTCAGCTTTGCAGATGCTGCAGTTTTGGCTGAGTGAAGAGAGAAATGCTCCCACACTTTGGAGGTTTTAGGTTGTGTCGTGACGGCCTGATGATGTCCTGAACGAATCCATTATTAAAGTCGTTGGTAACTAATAATCGATTTTTGTCGATTAGCTGTACCCTACACTGAAACAGGAAAGGGTTTTCCCCAAACCGCTGTCACAAAGTTAAAAGCACTCTATTGTCTAAAATATCACTGTGTGCTTCCACCAAGTAGGACCTAAGAGGCTAAAACATAATTGTCTGGCGCTCCGTTGTACAAATATGGAAGGTCTATGCAACGTTACAACGATGCCTGTTTGTTTATTGAAAATGCAAATAAAGTGATGAAAAAAAAGTACTTGTGTATTTTTCTTCTATGTAACTTCGCACTTCTACTAACTTCAGAGGCAAAGCCTGTAATTTTTACTCCTCTATGTTTATCTGACAGCTTTTGTTACCTGTTACTTTGCAGATTCTAATTAATAATATAAAATATAACCAACAAATAGATTGATTAAACTACAGTACAGTTTGTAAAGTAGTGACAGTTTGCCCCTAGCTTTATATTAACGTGTCGTACGCATTAATGCATCCACAGTAAACATTATTCTGAAATGGGTAATTCTGCATAATGAGCACTATTTTGAAGCCAATGTTTTAGTACTTTTACTTAAGTAAAATTAATTTAACAGGGTATTTCTATTTTTCCCGCCACTGGTGTCTATACACATATGGCCACAGAGTTTATATCTTTGCTGAGCCAGATTACAAAACTCCTGGCTCTGTGAGTGAATGAAGGAAACTAAACGACATGACTGACCTTTGCTTCTATTTGGCGATAACAGGACACTCCGTAGACACACTTCATGTCTCCGCTCAGCGGCGGCAGGTGGAAATACACAGTGTCTGCAAAACAACGAGATTAGCCATATTAATAAAGCATCATGGGTTCTCTCGTCTGGAGAATCCATCGGGATCTAAAAAAAAAAAAACAGTCAGGAGCTCAGAAAATTAGCAGGATACAGAAATAAGAGCCTGCAGAACAAGCTCCAACATCAATGCTCTCACCTGAGAGGATGTGAAAGCTTCACAGAGAGGATGGTTATGTAAGAGGGAAGGTGTGGAGGAGGGAATTTAAAAAAAAAACTGTCACTGAGGAGAGATGTTTAAGAAATTATTTCAGCTGTTAGCTGACAGCGTGGTTAAATCCCTGGCAGATCCCTGGTGATCTTTACTGCAGCGTGTCAGGGCTGCAACTAGCAAGATTATTTTCACGATTAAGTCGATCAGTCGTTAGGTCCAGAAAATTGTGAAAAATGTTTATCAGTGTTTCCCAAAATACCAGGATGACGTCCTCAGATGTCTTGTTTCATCTACAACCCAATAATAATGTTTACTGTCACAGAGGAGCAAAGAAACAGAAAACATATTTGAGAAGCTGGTATCAGAGAATTTGGTCCTTTTTTTCTTAAAAAAAACAAAAAAACTCATAGCGATTAATCGATTATTTAAAAAGTTAGCGATTAATTAAAGAATTGACATCTAATTGAATAACAGACTAATCGCTGCAGCTCTTCAGAGCGTGGATTTCCCGCCTGCCAAGGCGCAAGTGATGTCATCTCATTAGCACACAGTGAAAATCAGCTCGCCGTGAATTAAAACAGGCTTGACACACAAACACCAGAGTCTCCTTTGGAGCTGCAACAGACTCCACGACAAAAAGACACCAGCATACAGGATCAAGATGAAACTATTTTGATAATCGATTCATTAAATAGAAAGTAATTTTCCAGCCTCTGTCGTATATCACTGTAAACTGAATACATTTGGGTTTTGTTCTGTTGGCTGGACAAAACAAGAAATCTGATTATGTGACCAAGGACTTAATTTTATTTGAGAGAGATGTCGTGTTGTTTTGAGCCCGGTCGTCTTGTTCTCTCGACATGTGAGACAACCTTGCTGCTGCAATATACGTTTTTTGTTTGTTTGTCTTCGGGGTTTTATTTCCTGCCTAAAAAAACGCCAGCTGACTCTCAAGTTTTGGATCTTAGTGCTTCCAAAACACAAATCCAAAAGAAAGTCCCTCCCTCGTTTTAAATGCTGAATCAAATGTCACAATAAAAAAACTTGGATTAATCATCTCTGGCGTGTTTCCAGTCTGCAGGTTAATTCCCACACTGCGGTAATAAACAGAAAGCGATATGATATTGTTGTTTAAGCTCGTGAATCCAAGTAGGGAAAAACAAGTCGAGGACACCGTGAAGGATCAGCCACAACTATCAGCCTTCACTGCAGCTGAGGACGGGATGAGGAGCATTTTACGCTGTGGCTACGATGTCCTCTGGCTGAGACGACGGCACAGTGACAAAAGGTTAGACTGTCAGAGATTAACCCGGGCCTGGTGGAGAGGCGGCGGCGGGAAGGGGGGGGGGGCATCAGGACAGAGGCCACAGCTGCAGTACGTCAAGACTGCAGCCTTCAACTCTCTGCTTTATAGCTCACATTCACATTTTCAGAGCAAATGTTGATTCTGTTTTCTGAAAGCTGCTTCGTGAGGAAGAGTTTGAAGGGAAATGAGACTGCTACAAGCTCCCGGCAAGTTAGACGCACAAACCACGAGCTGCTGACCCGTTCACATCACGCAGGGCGCTAAACGGGAACTCAGCCTCCATAAAGTAGTGGTTTGGTGGTACGGAGATGATGACACATAAGATCTGAAGTGCTTCGCCTCATCACTTTTATAAAAACAAAAATACAACTGTGCTGTTAGTTTAAGCACACAAGTACTGGTGATGGGCGCTGATCTTTTTTGTTTACTTTACTCTGTTTATCTCCTGTACTTTTTTCTGTCCTTGCTGTAACACCTGAATTTCCTGATCTTATCTTATCTTATTTTGCCTTCATTTCCTCTACATATTGCACTGCGGCACAATAAATGCAAATCAACAGCACACTCATTGCTTTTGTCACTTTATATTATTATGGATATTAGTCCAGGACCACAGAGCTTCACATCACCCCGACGAAAGGTAAAATGAAAGAGCGAGCAGCAGCAAGCTGCAGCCAAAATGACTCCAACACTCCTCCCAAACTGCTTTAGAGTGAAGTCAAAAACACTAGCTTTTTTTTTTTACTGAAAGACAAGCAAGAAAGAAAACAAACTTTCAGTACCAGGAACTGGTTTTCAAGGAACTAAAAGGTTCCTTCAGCCGACTGTTGTGTGCGTTTAGAGAAGAGCAGCGGTAAAACCAAAATCCTGAAATGATGAAAATAAACTTCTGCATTTGGCCTCTACTCGACTAAATCAGAAATATTCCGCACCACAAAGTCCCAGTACTTTTGGAAAGTACTACCCCCCGAGCAGGGATTTTTTGGGGGGTAAAATTAAATCCCCAGAACCTAATTTAGACTCTGGTGCCTGTGGTGGAAACTCCGGAAACTTCCTATAGCTCCTGGGTAAAGTTCCTGAGGTGGAAACGGGGCTTAATTGTGTTTAAGGGGGCTTTTCACACCTACCTCGTTTGGTCCGAACCGAAATACACGGACCACGGTCTGGACGACATCTGGTCCGACCAAAAGAGAGGTAGTCTCGGTCCGGTTAAAACTGAACCATGGTTCGGTTCGTTTCTGGTGTGAAAGCATTTTTTTAGTGGTTGGGACTTTCAGACTACTTACAGGAAGCTCATCTTTTCAGAGACGGCCGCTATAGAAGCACACTGCCACCCATCCCTTTGGTCTCTCTTCAGAGGGAGGAGCAGAAGGATCACTTGGGGTCCTCTCTTCCTGTCCTGTCGGCAGCGTTATAATGTTCGCACAAGGAGGGCGTTTAATTGCGACTAGCCTTCAGTATAGTTGGCGCTGCAGTAGTAATACCATAATAGTTGCAAATATGCATATGTTCATTTGTTATTCACCCTTCTTTGTCAAAGATTCCCGCTGTTTAATAAGCCAATAAATGTCAAGTACAGCAAAAGACGCAGCCCAGATAGACGATGAGGACAGGACGCACGGCTGTCACGTAAAGTTTAGTGCAGTCGCAGAATTGGAGCGTGAAACCAAACCAAAACTAACCGAGTGTATCAAAATGTGTAAACACATGAAATTTGACTTGGAGGTGTGAAAGCCCCTTTAATTTATTTCCAAAGAAACGGTCTTATTTAATCCAGGGTGTGTGTACTGACATGATGGATCTGCAGCAGCGTTCCTTCAGTGTTGGCAGTAAGACTCTGCTGTAATTCCTCTGTAACCAACGTACAGTAATATCAGTGTGACTGCTGTTTTTATAAGCCGCAGTGCAGAGGGCGTCGCTCACATCACTATTGTTTGTTTTTTACTCAGCACTCTGCTGTGGCTGCAGAAACAAAGGAGGCAAAAGATTAGGAAACACAACGGCAGGCATCGATTCGACTCTTGCGAGAGTCACCCACGTTTAGAGAAGAGAAAGAGAGGCATCCTGAGGGGCTGAATCTGAGCTCAAGTTAGTTTAAAATCAAATATTATCCGCATCATTCAGGCCGATGGATATGCCCTCTGGGAACATTTTGCTCGTTCCTGCAACATGAAAAACAACATTTTTCCCTCCTGAGCTGACAAACAGAAAGCCCCAGCAGACAGAAACTCTGCTGTCTTGTGATGCCAGTACAGTATTAGCAGTGTCGATGGGTGTAGTTTTAGTTCAAAGTCTGGATGTGTACTTTGACTCAGATCCTGCTGTTTGCCTTCGCAGGACAGTAGCAGCGAAACGCCAGACCGTCACATGGCGGCAGCCGCAACACACGGGACGTGGAGTCAGCTCACTGCAGGCTCTGTTTACAGCCAGGACGGTGTGATGATGACGTCCTCGACTTTAACGCATCAAAAACTAAATAATTAATTAGTGATTTCAGGCAGAAGAGTAACAAATGAAAAGCTCGCATTATACATGGCGAGGACTCAAATTAAGGTTGGTTATGAAGCACAAACTAACTGACTGAGGCGGCGGTAGCCCAGCCACTCCTGTGTTCTGCCATTTAAAATGTTTTTAATATGGGAGTCTGGTGGCTGTGACAAAAAGGATCTTACTATTTTTAAAAACGGTCCATCTCGGTAGAGAGCCTGTCAGTGACAAAAACAAGCACTCAGTCGACGTACTAGACCAATTTCAAAAAACGTTGTCCCAATTAGTCACATGGGAAAATACCTCTGAACCAACCGTCCAAATCCCAAAGATTTACCATCATAGAACTAAGTAAACAATTATCAAAATAGTTTTCTATTTCTAAATAGTCGACTTTAACACTTTGTAATTTGGGGTATATGAAAATATAACATCATAAAGTTTGAAGAGTTAATAAATCTAAATATCTAAATAAGATTAGAGTTATAAATACTACATATAACAGCTTTTTATCATAATTAATAGGCCACATTGACATACATGTATATAAATGCAGGATATAAGGAATTAACTCTCATGTGACTTTACATCCCTTAATACTGTACTGTACACTGCGGGTGTGACGTACCTTCCTGGTAGTTGTGCGCCCCGTCAGGAAGGGCCAGGAAAGGGAGGTACTTCCACTCCTCTGGCAGCAGGTTACTGTCATGGCCCTCGTCCGGCATCAGCGGCGGGTAGGAGAATTCCACCTGGAGGTCGAGGAGAGACAGTCAGCTCAATCATCACAGCTTCCTCTGCGTGCTCTTTATGTCGGGGAGCGCTTCCTCCCGCAGGGTGGAGGATCTGCAGACCGTGATCCTCCCTGAAGATGGAGGAGTCTGTCGTGTTCAGATGTGTGTAATGATATTATCATACTGCATTATTTATTCTTCCATCTTTCTGATTTTATTACTTTCCTATATGTCTGCATTATTTCCCTGTAGTCGTGAAACTATTCAACATTTTGTAAGAATTTCAGACGTTTCTCAGTGTTCACTTAATATGTATTACTACATGTAATGCTTAATAAACAGGCTTTGTGTCTTGCTCAATGGCACTTTAGCACAGAAAAACTTGCACAGTTCTCATTTTCCATGACTATTCTACAAGAGAAGTCTCGCTGATGTCGTCATTTACTCAGATTTGTTTGAAACATGTGTACTGCATAAAAAGGATAATAGCACTCAGTTAGTTTATTTTTATTTTCTATGCATTATTTCTACCAAAATTATCCCAATAATTCTAGGATGCTTAATAAATTTCACATACAGCAACTGGAGTCATCTGGCGAAAGGTCCTGTATTTTTTTCATATCGCAATATATATCACAGAAAAGAAAAATATCTCAATGTCACTTTTTTCCAATATCGTGCAGCTCTAACAGCTACGCTAACAGTGCTGCAATGCTGTGGCTTATTGTTGAGCTACACGCTAACATGCTCAAAGCTGGGTAATAAAACAATATTTACACTTATCACAACACAACTTCCCTCAATAACAACATAAATGTTTGATTAAATTCATTTTAATCATGAACACGTATGCGATTTTCTAATAAGGTAAGTGTTTTGTCTGGGAAAAGGGACTGAAAGAAGATGCATGTGTGCTGAAAAAAGATTTTATCATAATTGTTTGTTCTGCCTCAGATTTGTTAACTTATTGGCAGATGTTTGTCATGTTCTGACCATGAAGAATAGTTTAAAACAACATTTAGCCTTCTGGTTTCTTTCACACAGGAGCAAAAATCTGCCTTTAAATAATAATAATAAACAACGAAATAATAATTTCACATTTATCAGGATAAATATTGATGATATTCTTTGTTTTTTATTATTGTGATAATATTTTTGGCCATATCACGCAGCCTTATCAAAGCCACCATGCTGATGTTGAGCAGGTTTGTTTACAATGTTAACCATCTTAGCTTAGCGTGTTAGCATGCTAACATTTGCTAATTAGCACTAAACACAAAAGCGCAGCCGAGGCTGATGGGAATATGAAAAAAACAACCTTTTACAGGTATTCAGTTATCAATCAAAGTACTGGACAACTTAAAAGATGAACCTCATGCTGGGACTAAAGGAGAAGAAGTGGATGTCAGGGCAAAGCTGCAGAGAAAATCAGTCTGGACCAAAGTAGGCGCCTAAACTGAACTAAAGAACAATAACAAAAACAGAAAGTTCAGCAACTTGTTTGTAAAGAAAGAGCTTTTCCCACCTCTGTAGGACTACAGGACCATCATCTACAAATGCAAAGTATATTAAAGATAATTTAAAAGTTGGGTTTTTCTGAAATCCCAACATTTTTGTCATCCGCCTTCAGAAAGTGAAACAACCTTTCTGCTTGACGCCTAACGAAGGCCGCCATTCAGACCTCGTTATGTTTCCACTGAGCTCGAGAAGAAGCTGCACTGAAGCAAAAACATGCACACCACTGTCGTTCTCCCAGAGAGCCCGGCCTCCCGACAGTGGCAGACAAGATTAACCTGAAACCTGCTGGTCCTGAACGTCAAACACAAACACTCAACAATGATTCACTCTGTAAAGATGAACTCCTGCACTCCCTCGGGGCCAAGTGCCACTACTGACTCTGCAGAAGGCATGCTCTCAAAAAAAAACACGCACACGTCTGCTGAACAAGCGTCCTGCCGGAGAAGCAGATGGTGCGGCAGGTGAATGAGGGGCGTCGATAGAGGCGCGCAGGCTGACAGAGATGGAGACTAAAGAGCCGGGAACCAAAAATCTGATACCCGGCCGGAGAGATCGCTGACTCCTATCAGATAACCTGGAACAAAGAGAGCGCTGTCTGCTCATCAGCCTCATTTTTTACATTTAAAAAAAGGCTTTTTTAAAATCTTTGCCTCGAACAGCAGCTGCTTCCAACAGGGCCGAGCGGCGACAACAAGGAGGCACAGTGTTTGGCTTTATGGCCGCCGGCGCAGGCCAGTAAATTTAATGAATATTGAAGAAGAGGCGGTAATTAGGAGATTGCATTAGAGGCACTTGTGCTTAATGCCTCGCATACACTTTCACTAATTAGCAGGTGTGAAACGCTGCTTCGGTCATGCAGGAGGGCTAAAAGGCCAACGTGTCAGCAGCTGAGCGAAATGTTGAATGTTAAACCTTTGCAAACAAGTTTACAGCGACAAGAGCAGGGAGATTTGTCTGTGGGCGAGTTTACGGTCAGTTTAGTTTAAATCCAAACGTGAGAAGTGTCACCTTACTTTGTGATTGTTGTTTGGACAAAAAGCTGCTCAGTCCTGCAGACGGAGCCTGGAGAGACGGTGATGTTAGTAGGCTACTGTCTGAAAAATGATGATTTAAATTAAAGTTTAGACACCATTTTATTTTAAGAAAAGTTCTTGCAAGTCTGCTTGTATTTAAACAAACATTTAACATTTCTTTTCTTGAATGAAACAAAGAGTTTTGTTGCAGATTTTTTTCATTTTATCTTCCCCAAATGAAGAAATCACAAAGGTCTCGTTATGTCAGTACCAAAACTCAGGCATGTATCTGCTCTTTAACGGACACACTGCAAAAACTGAGCTGTCAAAAACAAGAAAAAAAACATTAAAATGGGAGGAAATTACTTAAAATTATCTGCCCACAGAACAATTCACTTGCTAATTAAGGCCAAAAAAAACTTTAAACAAGTTAAATTCTGACATAAAAGCTGCCTGGTAAGAAGAAACATCTTGTCAGACAAAAAACAAGTATATTTTGCCTTAAATTAAGATAATCTGACTAAGATTTTAGTTTTTGCAGTGCAGTTTAGAGATTAACAGCATTTTTCTTTCTTCCTATGTCCCATTTCTGTTGATCTCGGTTAGAGCGATAAATCTCGGAACAAGACTGGAAAGACACTTTCTCCCCCGACAAAAGGAAGAGCCGCTTGTGGTTTGCACTTGTAGACGATGTGTGTCACACAAAAGTTTCTTGAGAAAGTTTGTTAGTTAAACTGTTCAGGAAACCTCGATGCGAGAGAGGCTCCACAGTCTAGGCCTATGTACGGAAATAAAGAAGACACAAACGTCCCAGAAGAGTCCCATCACTAGGCCTACAACTTAAATCTGCTTAATGAATTCATTGTTGAGACGATAAAATGTTAGGAAACAGTGAAGACCGCCAGACACAGTTTCCCAGAGCTGAAGCTGACGTCTTTAAATGTCTTGATTTGTCCGACCAACACGTATAAAAACACTAACAGCAAATCTCTGAGGAGCTTCAGCTGGGGAATGTTTGCTTTTAATTAGTTTTCTGTCTAAGGACTAAACAATTAGGTGAAACTTTATTTTCTAACAAAACTGTCGTAGCATTGGCCTCAGGATCCTCAAACGACACCCAGCCCTTATCAAAACACCATAATGTGTAAATATTGTCTCTTCCTGCGCTGACACGCTGCACTACAGTCAGGAGACCTGTAT
>JAPMOB010066735.1:0-10339 GCA_029875015.1 Lepomis gibbosus | reverse complement strand
CTGCCTTTCTGTTTTACTTTTTTCCTCCTCCCCTCTTCTCTCTTCTCTGTCTTTCTCCCAGTAATAAAGCAGAGTATTTATTTCCCCCTCTTTGGCTCGCAGGTCTCTTAAAGGGACTCTGGGACTGAACTGATATTAGACAGTATATGTGTGTTTGTATGTGCGACAGTTTGTGTGTGTTCAGGCGCT
The DNA here is from genome assembly GCA_029875015.1 of Lepomis gibbosus. Classification (NCBI taxonomy): domain Eukaryota; kingdom Metazoa; phylum Chordata; class Actinopteri; order Centrarchiformes; family Centrarchidae; genus Lepomis; species Lepomis gibbosus. The sequence continues at coordinate 10,150 of JAPMOB010066735.1, read as the reverse complement.
GCTGTTCTCTCACTCTCACGCTGTGCTGTCTGCTTGTCTCATCACACATCCCTAACGTACAGTTGCGTCTTCTTGCGTGCTAACACACTGAGATTGAAAGTTGCTGATTCTGAGCCACGGGGACTCATAGAAGAGAGGCCTCTGGCGGGGGCTGATTGAGCTGTGCTGAGCGGAGGTAGAAAAGTTACAGTAGCATGCTATTACCTGCCAGCGCCGATGGAGTTTATTAGCATTGCAGATACACTCTGGCAGAACTCAGTGCAGCCAAGCAAATCATTTTATGACTCTAGTCCACGAGGGAGTTAAAGGCTAAAAAGGTTTGTCTCATTCGTGTCAACTAGGCTTCAACTTGGGCTATCTTTGGGTGCTTGCATGCCAGTTTACAAAGAAATGAAATTATATATTTTTTCACTTTAATTGCAAATACTTTGGAATCAATCATTTTGACATACGGTAGCTACAGTTATTATCTCCTGACATGCACCTAAATGTTGGACTGTTGGACAGACATTTCATGGTTCTTCTCTATTCCTTGTGTGAACAAATTAGGATGATAATAATCAAGGTCATGTTAGATTATTTTCAAATATTCTTTGGGACCACTTATGCAAGTCTTAAAAAGAATGTAGTTCTCTCACATGCTAAGGCAGCAGAGCAGAGATGGGCTCAGAGCGTTATGCTGGTGAATTAGTTCTTCACGGCTTTGGGACTGAGCCTGACAGTTGGCACAGTGAAGATGATTTATGACTGGCCAGGAGAGTCAGAGATGGATGAGGAGAAATAACTTTGATCAAAGTTGTTCTCTAACAACAGAAGAAAAGCTCCTTCTTACTCCCTGTTGAAATCTGGCAGTGGCCTGACTTTATTTTCCAGAGGGGAAGCAGCGAAGAGTCTGCCCGCTTGTTTTGTAATTTTACGGTTGTACACAGAGTTCAGATGGTTTACATGCAGATACAGGAGTGCATGTGATTATGTGCCTGTGATTAAGAACATTTTGTCACAATTATGTCTATTGTAAGATGTTCTGTAGATAATATCATTATGTTGACATGTAGCCAACAAACTTTGTCAACATGCCTACCAGATGATTGCATCGTCTCAGTGAGAAAAGGTTCCCATTAGTCAGTTAGTGTTTTTGTTGAAGCTGCATATACTGTATCAGAGATTATAATGCACAGTGTACTTTTGATTTAGTTCTTCCATAAATAAATTGTTCATCGAGTATCACTAATGTCACCATTAAAAGCCGGTTGTTTCTATATTCAGTTACTCTTTTTACGGACAATGTGTAGTTTACTGAAGTAAACTAGCCTTTTTGCTCACTGTGGCAATTAAGGTTAATTTATATGCACAGGTTTATATAGATAAGAAAAATAAAGAAATTAACTGTTGTCATAAGCTGCCTCCCTGACAGGTAGATAATTGTGTTTTAATTCATAGCCCAGAGACTCCAGATACCGATACCAAATGACCCTTAACAATTAATATTGGTCACTCCCAGCTCACATTACCCCACTTCGGTTACTTCAAAACAAATACAGAAATAAGTGTGTGTGTGTGTGTGTGTGTGTGTGTATGACTGTGCATGTGAATAGTTTTTAGCTTACTCCTATCTATGAATCTCAGGGAATGAATAATAAAGCGATCAAGAATTTCACATCATTGAACATTACAATATTGTTTTGATGTTTTATTGACACAATATGCAATAAACTGCTTAAAAATTTAGAATATAAAAACTTAACATAACCACGGCATGTAAGATCCACTTTAGACTTGCTTTTCTGGAAGGTTTTCTTCCAGGAATAGTATTATTTTTCTGTTGGGTCGTCAAGTCATGTTCAAGCTTCGACTTGTGACAAAATGGATGGATGCAAATTTCTAAGCACTAATAGCCAAAAAAGACTACTAATGCCATACTTAAACCTGAAACGGTAAACAGCAACACCCCTGGGGTGTTGCATGTCTTTCCCTATGCACTCATTTCCGGTCATTTCTCGACTGTCGACTCTGTAATAAAGGCATGAAATGCCCCAAAAAGGCCACCTCCTTAGAAACAGCAGAAAAACGCAGGTTAGTAATTGGACACATGCACAGACACAGATATGCTGGCTTGTGTTGTGGCCTCTTTCAAGGCTTAGATGTTCTGTTGCCTAGACTCCTGTGGCTTTCCAGCTCAGTGTGTGTCCATCCCTGCTCATCTGCTGCCTTTCTGCAGGTCAAACCCTAATCCTGTGAAGGGGTTTGGGCCAGTTGCCACCAGGAAGGGGTTTACCATACGTGTCTCACAGGGACCAATCAAGACTAGCTATCCGTTTCAAGAATCCTATGTCGTGGTTGTTCAGACGGGAGTGAGGGACAAAAAAGATGGTTTCATGTTGTGAGGCCTCATGATGTCCATTAAAGGCAGATTGAGAAGAAGACATCCAACGTGGATGAAAGAAGTGCGTACACACACACACAGACACACTATTGTACCACAGTCTCATTTAAATAGTCATTGTTTCCGACCTTGTTTTGTCTAGATATCAGTTATCTGATATCTAGACATGTTTGTCTGATGAGCTGTTATTTAGCCTGTCTGTATGAGGTCACTCAACCATCATTCTTGCTTCTTTCAGTTCTGTTGCAACGGCATTTCAAAAAACATTGCTTACCTAGATTCTGAATTTGGGGGATTCATTTCCGCCCAAAGTACAACTGCAACTCTTCATTAAACGGCAGTACTTTTTGTGTACTGAATTTGTCGCTGGCATTGAACTGTCATATACCAAAGGCTCGCACTGAATGGTCTTCTTTAAACCGTATAATCTTAGATCTTATATGTAGACATTTTCCTAATTTAAATCATTACTTTGCCAATTTGGTATTGTTTTACTTTGACAGAGTTCTTGTATGGCAGCTGGTGTTTAGATATTATTTATCTCTTCTGTGTTTCAAATGTTCTTCTCTTTTGTTAAATCAACAAAAAGGGTTTTTAGAAAAAAAACATTTATAATTTTCAAAGAACGGTTTTGAAAAAAGAAAATAGTGCTTGAATGAATGAATCACAGATCACTGTGTTGAACTTATTCACCAGCTGTGATTACATTTTCTAGTACTGCAGATCCTGTTTTTGCCTTTGAATCGGCCATGCATGATATTGAGTGAACTTAAGCCCATAATTCACAAGTGTGACCTTAATATTAAGTCTTTTTACTGCTCTTTAATGTCTGTTCTAAATGATTATGTTGAAATGCTGGAAGATGTCAGAAATCGTGCAAAAGATTAGTTTGGAAACAAACTAAACAAACCAAACATGCAAAATGAAACTTTGGAACTGTTGACAAAATGCCTTTGTTACCTTCATGAGATGCCTTCTCTCTTGTTCCCTCTCCCTCTCTCTCTCCCTCCCCTCTTACTTCATGCCTCCCTGTTCTTCTAGCCCAGACACACTACTAACCCCATGAGTGTGTCTGAGCTCTGTGAGAGACAGTGTTTGATTCTCTTCTCTGTGTTTCCTGAGCCCAGCCAGCTTCCCCAAAACCCCAACCTTCACCAACTCTCTCTCTCTGCCATAAGACCCTGGCAGACCTGGCACGTAGGCACATACTCACCCACATCTCCCACCCGTCTCCCCAAATCCCCTATTTCCCCCACCCTTCCTAGTCTCGGCTCTCAGCAAGGACTTGAATCCACCATCCAACCACCTCTGTTGTCTGGACCTGAAGCACAAGCAGGTCCCTTTGTTCTGACTGATAAAAGGAAGAAAGCAGGGTTAGGGAGGAGGATTAATTTAAGCGCGGGCCAGACGACACATCTGCTTGTTGTGTTCGTGTCTTTCCATTCCCTCCCGTGGTTTCCCTTGCTTTCCTTCTATTATCTTTGGTGAGAGCAGAGGATATTGGGTCGAGATGCATGGTGAACTCTCAGGCCCGTGACACTCCTTTAATCCGCTCTCTGTTCTGTCTTTTGCCCTTTCTGTCTTCCTGCTGTCTCCATCCAGCATTATCTCCCTTCCTCCCTGTTCCCCCCTTCCTTTCTTCCTTTCCTCTGGCCTTCAAATTGCCATAATCTCCATCTCTTCTTCCTTAAAGAGGTGGTCACCCTCCTGCATTCATTTTTATAAGGAGGAAGTAGTAGTAATGGGGAGTGATGTACTGTTATTCATAGTTATGACTCTGCTTTTATCTCTCAAGCAGCCCGTAAATGTCTTCACACTTGCAAAGACCACAGCCAGGTAGACACAGTCCGTCCCTGTTAGAGTAGGATGTATCAGTACATCGCTGTTCATTTTGTGGCCTGTCTTTTGTCTTTCTTTCTTCCATCTCTCTTCTTCTTTCTCCTTGTGTTCAACTTACCTTATCTTCCAAGGCATCTCTCTCCCCCTTCGACCTCCCTCTGACCAGTTCATAGTCCCGAGACTCAGGTCATGGTTACTGGGCCATGTCAGCTTTCTCAGTGGGCGTGTTTGATGGCCTTTCTGCTCTTTTGACAGCTCTCTGGGTCATCGCAGACAAAGGCGAGGGACGGGAAAGGATTAGTCTTTTATTTGTGGTCTGGCTTTTATTCTGCATGCTTGTTGGAGAATTTGCAAACATACAATTATGTTTTAATATGCATGAAAGCATAGATTTTTGTTTTTTGTTATTTTCTCCTGCTTTTTCGTGAACCTGTGTAACTTTCATATTTTTAAATGAATTCTGGTCAACATGGGCTTGCAGAGGGACTCACCTTTAACCCTTACAGGGATCTTTGGCACTTTAGGTCGGTTGCGGGCGCTAGGAACAGATCTAAAATGTCTCTGATCAGACATCACAGGAACTCAGGCCAGCGGGTGAGTCTCCCCATTTCCTTGGCCTCCTGCCCCCATCCATTGTCATCCCGCTGGCCCCTGCTCCCCCTTTCATCCATGCTCACTCTCAGCATCCCATGCCTGTCGAACCAATAGGGAATTACTGTAGGAACAAGAGCGAGAGCAAGTCGGAGAAGGAGGAGGAAGGGGAGGGGAGCTGTCTTGTCTGCTCTGTCACTTCATGCTGACACGGTGTGAGGTGGAGTGACACTGAGCGCAACCGTAGTGTCTGGGAGAAGTCTGGCTCACGAAGTCTGACCTCCATGACCCTTTTCCAGACCAGTGGGATAGACACAGGCTGTCTTTTGTTTGTGTTGTGTAAATGTGTGTGTGAGTGAAAGCGGGAGAGGTATGCAGAAAAACTGGGGCTGGGGTCTCTGAGGAGGGAGTCCCATCTCCAAAAGGTACAGATCAGCAAAGCTCTGCTGTTTATACAACGGAAGAAAAGTTTTTGATGCGATTGCCGGGAAAAATGCTGGCTCAGGAATTGTGGTGAATAGTTCATAGTTCTGCCTAGAGAACGACCTTTCAAACTCAAATTCTAAATGCCCATGACAAACAGTGAATATGATATTGGAAAGATTTAACTGCTGTGTGACTTCAAAGCGCCCATATCATGACAACAATAAGTGAAAGTGACAAAATATGTACAATTGATTAGGACAAGCTCCGATTCAAGACATCATAAAAATTAATGAAATGTATATAATACTAATCAAAGTGGATCCTCTGCTAGAACTGTCAGGCTTTCAGTACGTGTCAAGGTTGGGCAACAATGCGGCACCTGGATTTGTGTGTGTGAGTTATACCGTACACTAGAGAATTGTTGTAGCAAATATGAATGTATGACTTGAAAGTTTGGATATGGATCAAATCATTCATCATCAATCATTCTGGAGAGGTGAACGCTGGCACACATTTAGTCTCACGTTCAAACACAATCTCAAAAAAACACTGAGGAAAATAGGATGACCGGTATACATAAGTATACATTGGGTGTACGCTTTCAACTACATGAGCTTCTCTTGCAGCAGTTATGAAGTGTGATGTCTAATCTCTGATATCTGTGTCTTGCGTGAACTGGGTGCACCTGCCTGTCCCTGAAAGCATGGGGCAAAATTAGTTCATACATTACCCTTGAGATTGTCATTCAAATGGCACATAAATCTTAGCATACTGAAAATTATTGAATGATTGTTTATCCTTACACTGCTATAATTACTGTATCCATCATTTTGTATATATGGCATTTTTTTGCTTCCTGAGATGTTTGAAAATGGTGACACACTCATGAAAGGAATGACCTCTGCTAGTCCTCAGGCAAGACTTGGATTGGATTTTCTGCATTGGTCTTAAACTGTCTGTAGCTGGACACTTTTGGACTCCCTGCTGTGGCCCTCCGGGGGACATTTACTGGACTGTGACAAGCTTCAGGCACCAAGAGAAAACTCACCCTCTAGTGTGCAGACTTGCCACAACAATGAAATTATCATGCAGCATGTATTCTTGTTGGCACTATTGTTGTGCCCTAACCTAACTCGGGTGCTATTGTTGCCCTCTCACCTTTGTCCAAAATTCATTGTCAACCAGCGCTTTCTGTTGAAGCTGCGCTATACTGAAAGCCTGAAATTCAGGGCCACAATAACGCTGACACTCAAGTGGCTTTCCCTAACTGTAGCCATTTTGCGCCACCGAATTAGGAGTTAAAAGAAGAACCTGATAGGAAGGGTTGTGCGAAAATGTAAAATGGTTCGTGGGAAGAAGTGGAAATCAAGAAATGCTCCAAACACTCTTTTTCAGCTTTAAAAGACTTAGCTTATTTTAGCTCAGTTTTCGATTTCTCCTCTCTTTCCTCTGGTCTCACAAGAGCTGTGATTCTTTCTGGAGAAAGGCATGCTACAGCTCCATCCATTTCACAAATATACAAGCCTAGTTAGACCACTGCACTTACTGTTCTGTGTATAATGATGTGTCCTGCTTCGACACAAGGTAAGATAAATGGAATATCTCCTCTTTACTTGTTTATGTAAGTCCCTTAGACGAAGTAGTGACACTGGAGCTCCAATTACCTGTGCAATATCAATGTGGTGCTTAGAACGGAGGTTTGACTCTACTTACAGTTGATAGCTCTGTCTCCATGGGTCTTTACTCTAGCTCCTAATATGTAGTTCAATATAATAGATGAGTTAAGATTCTTGGTGACCTGGCTTACATGCTGCGGGAGCAGACAACAATGCAGTGTGGCAGTTTATAGATTTAGGCTACTAGTGTGTGTGCTTGTGCCCGCTATCTGTTTTGTGATTGCATGCTGTTGTTTTGTTACTCTAGTGCACTGTGGCGCTGTCAGCTACCATTAAAAGCAAATTTACCCACAGTATGGACCGACTAGACTGAGTCAAACTTTAAATTAACATAGGAAAATACATAGTATTTGCATGTTGGGTTATGGCTTTGTTAGTCATGTTATGTACAGTGGTATACTGACTCACATTATGCATTTTTCCTGTTCAATATCTTGGAGGATTTGATTGGCTGTTATGCTGTTTCCGGCCTTTCATTGAAGAGAATCTATCTTTCACTGCTTGAGTGAAAGGAGTAGAAATCATTGTCAGGTTGGTTGTTTTCTGCTGCGATGCTGCTTGAAAACAGTGGCATAAAAAGAACAACAAAGTAAAGTCCAGTGGCATTCAGCAAGAATTTGTTTACTCAAATGATTATTATTATTTTCTTTAAATTTTCCTGGAATTTGGACTGGCACATTGGATATGGAACTTTTTCTTTAGTGTGCTACTTTCCAAACTTTTCCGTCTCACCATCTACTTATGCTCGTGTTCTTGTATACAGAAGTGTACTCTTGTCTACCCTGGAGACTGCTGGTTCATCAAGTGCTTATTTACTGCCATTCAGTCTTATACAGTACAAATACAATTAACACAGACCTGAAAATTGCTTTAGCCACGTAATCCATCACAGTAAATATGAAGCCTTAATTTGTTTTGGTTTCTAAAATTGTTGCCCAGGATGAGTGTTTTCTTGTCAGTGTGGGTATTATATATTTTGTCATGCTTATTGTCAATCACCTGACACCCACAAGAAGAACTTCAAATCTGTGCCAGGAAATAAAACTGGTTAACATGTCGGCTTTAAAGCTAATTTGGGACATCTTTGGTTGCAGGGTCCGTACTTTATTTTCTGCAGGGATTGACGCAGTAATGGTTGTATTTTAATGGCAAATCTTATTACTCACATAATTAGAGCTGTCACTTAAAAAAAATCTACTAGTTTCAACAAATGAGAACTTACATTTAAATAGTTCAAATCAATTCAAAAGCAACCCATGTAGCCGAATAGTAAAATGTGGAATTGATGTTCTGTTAATTCATCTCGTCTCTGCTGATATGGGAACAGTTGACATCACATTGCTTGTCATTCTAATGTTACAGCAGGCAGTTGGATTTTAAAGCTCACCTTTATCACGATTTCTCCATCTAATGGTATGGAATTAAAATGTTAAATATCCTTCCACATTGCTTATCATATTGTTGGGTGTCATGAGTATCCGTTCAGCACGGCTAGGACTAGATCTCACCAGACTGCTACAATAAACACAAGGCCACACAGTATATATGTTAACCAAATACTGCTGTAGGTGAGGTTAATTGCACTCTTGCTTATCTTATGCTCATCATCATGAGAATACATTGATCTATGTACTGTATGAGTTATACCTGCAGTTCTTTAGTAATTCTGGGAGACAGGAGAGGACACACCTGTGTATGCGGTTGTGTACTTGTGCATTTTAAATGAATCTTAAATGCACTCTTGTGTAGCAAACTCTGGAGTGGGCTGTGTTCAGGGGCTGAGTACTCAGTCAGAATGGACAACGGGCCTTGTGCCTCCGCCAGACCAATTAAGCAGCAAAGCAAGACTAATGACTCTGGTTAATTTGGCCTCTGAAGAATGGAGCTGTCCCCATTGGACTACCTTGTTATGTGATTGAGTAGTGTGTGTGTGTATGTGCTTGTGTGTGCCTGTGTGTTTGTGAATGTGAGCCAGGGTCTAAATGATGGCAAGCAGATGCCTGCAGTGGGTGCGTCCACCCATAACCTGGCCTCTCTTCCTCCTGAGATTATAACACCTCGATACCACCTTGCAGGCCCACACCTGGTAACACTGTGAGGTTGCTGGAGAGAGGGAAAATAAATTTCTATGATTCCCTCCCTTTTTAACAAGCTAATTAAGCACTGTGAGTTGCATCCTGAGGCGATATTGAAATGACTCAGTCACAGTTCAGTAATGCTTCTAATAGATGGAGGAAGAAAGGAAGCTCAGGAGGGTGGGACAATGGAGGAAGGAACCAGAGAGAGATGTGGGGGACGGGGAATGGCGAAGGGACAAATTAGACAGAGCTGAAACATTTGTGTGTAACAAGCTCCCCACTGCATTCTTTTCAGATTTTCTGAGAAGGTGCTCAGGCATTCAAGCTAGTCTGGCCTGGATCTGCCGCTGCAGATATCATCAGTTTATATACCTTGAGACACCACTAGGGGGAGACGTCTCCAGAAACATAACTTTTCTTCACTCTCCTCTGCTGCCCCCCCCCTCTGGATTTCTGCTGGAGTTTGGGACATGTCACTAACATATTTTAATGTTTGCTCAGTTAAAATCTGTAACAGCCGTATTGCTATTTGTCAAAGCCATTTAAGGTCCAATGAAAGCCAGACTCTTCTCCAGAGCTGACCACAGACTGAAACATGTCTGACAGTCATTTTCGAGGCTGAAACTGAACATTGTTCTCTTTTCATGAGATCTGAGGATAAGCCCTCTGCCATGAGGTGAGAACTGCAGACCAGACTATGATTTTGTAGGATTTGCTTTGCTGGCAGGGCCTCATATGTGTGTACACACGTACATTTTTGTGTGTGATATGCACAGTGTGTCAAACCTTATAGCAACAGTTTTGTGTGTTGCGTACCTCCTATTTTCACTCTTCTCATCTGTAGATTTTTTTAGAATATCCTGAACTTGGCAGAGGGAGAAGAAAAGCAGAAGTTACACATGTCAGTCTTTGTTGTGGAAGCACTTTCAACTGAACACGAATATATGAAAAATAATCATAGAACAATATTTCTGTTATACTTTTAAAAAGCAAAAATTCTTGGTGCCATAAAATAATTTTTTTCTCTCCAGGTTTTCATGAGTGCAGATTCTGAGGGCAACAAACTGATAGTGATCTTCTTCCAATAGCTAATATTGTAGGCCATCCATCCATCCATCCATCCATCCATCCATCCATCCATCCATCCATCCATCCAT
>JAPMOB010066682.1:0-11303 GCA_029875015.1 Lepomis gibbosus | reverse complement strand
TGGAGGGTAGCTAGTGTTTGGAAGGGAGAGGAGAGCTGTGTGCTGCAGCTCGCTGTTTCTGAGGGCGTGTCCGAGTAACCGCTTGGCGAGCGTTATATGAGGCGCGTTTAGAAAGGGAAGCTGCTGGACTACAAACGAGCTGTTTTCAGTTCAGAGCAGAGTTTTCTGTTGGAGATGGGAACTCCCTTTGGGCTTTTTTACTTTGCAAATCTGTTACAGCACAAAAAATGAATATAACTCTTTAATACCAGGTGTAAAGGGTCTGTAAGCACCTGGTTTAAAGCTTCATCTAACGTGCAGGAAAAAAGAAATTACCTTCTGAAAGGAGTCTTCGTCTGTAACGTCGTACACTAGTACAGCTCCATTGGAGTCTCTGTAGTAGATGGGACCTAACGCATGAAAACGCTCCTGACCTGCTGTGTCCTGCACACACACACATAACACAGTTAATTTTTTTTATTATATTGTACATTATATATGGGATATTTATTATTTATGTTATTTTATTTATTATTGTTCGCAACATGAGAAGGACTCTTACCCATATGGCCAGGTTAACTCTCTTTCCTGTGATGTTGAGCTTCTTTGTGAGAAAGGACGCCTGCAGAGGAAGAGGAGGACACAATCATTATAATGGTCAGATTTTATTAATTAAACGAATCAGGCTAATTGAGGGCTTGTTATTCAAACATTTGTCTCAAGTCTTTCAAAGCAAATCCAAGACAAACCTCGACTCCTTCTAGACAACAAAGGGAAATTTGGCCATTTAATGAAAAACATTTTGTCCTACAAGACAATTTGTGGTGCAAACAAACAGACGATTGTGTGTACGTACTGGATAATTATTTAAATACGTATCTTTAACTCTTACAGAGAAAGCTTTGCTGAACCTCTGACTTTTCATCTAGCGCCATCATCAGGTCAACATTTAACTGCGTCCAACACTTTTCTTTGTGACTAAACACCTGCAGAACTAATGACATTCCCATCAGCCTCAGCTGTAAATGTAACATGCTAAACTAAAAAGTTTAAACACCAGCGTGAACAAGATATTTGAAATAATAAAAACTAATAGATCAGAAGGAACAAACAGGCCTGATTCGTCTGACTGAGCTGCCAACTATGAAAAGGCTGAAACGTGTCTCCTCCACTTCCTCTAAGACATGATTACCTTCGCCGAGATGTGACCTTTGACCTCATCACAGCTGCACTGTGGACCCGACGGATTAACATACTCGTGTACTTTTAATCTCTCCGGAGTTAAGTGACGCCTGAATAACTCAGACTCACGAGCTGGAATGTAAATAGTTCTTTAACGTCTATATAGTGCCCAGGTGATATTTACAGTGAAGATAAGACTATAAAACTATTTTTTGTAGGAGTGTCCCAATTTACTACCAATATCCTAATTCTAAATATTTAAAATAGTACGATAAAAGTATTATTTTAGCCATTAGTGTACAAGAAATCAATGAATTACATCATGTGAGACAAGCCCTCTTTCTAAACTTTTTGGGTTCAAAAGCATCAAACATTCACAACTTGGAGTTTTAAAAGAGTGTTGCATTGTGAGAAAAAAAATAAAATCACTTTGATTTTCCTGCGACAGATTCATTGAGCGTTTTCTTATAAATGACGGACAGGCATCATTATGTATATATGAGCATAGGGCTGCACAATTAATCTAAACGAGTAGCCATGTGCGATTACATAAGCGCAAAAACTACGTGACGCTCTGTTCTATGTGCGCGCTGCAGCCCGCTCATTATCTCCGCTTTACACAATGAGAAACATGATTTATGAGCAGTGTGTGAGTAACCCCCACCCCGCCGCTAAGCGTTCAAAACATAGTCAGACTCGCCACCGGAGCACCGCGTCGCTCGGTGACAGAGAGACGTCGGCAGCAGCTAAAGCAGTAAGACGGAAGAAAACTGGGAGAGGATAAGTAAGGTTTGACATTTAACGCCAGCTGTATCGGTTCCTTTTGTTCAGTCACTTTCCTTCAACCGACCAATCACAGCCTGGATGGGGCGGGACGTTAAAAGTGACAAGTTAGTACTTCGCATTAACAAATTAAGAGACCAATGCCATCAAGTTTGTAAAATAACTCCAGCACAGAGAAAGAAACTTGCGACAGTTTGGAAGGTTATTAAAAGACGACGACAGCTGGTCGACAGGAGTCTTTACTGTTGATGCAGCGAGGAGGCAGCAGAGGTGGATATATTTGTATTTTCAGCCCCTGGCAGAGGAACGTTTAAGGAAGGAAGTGAAAGCAAACTAGTATTTATTTGAACACGACTGATCTATAATACATTTGAGAGAGGAGTTCAGTTTTCTGCAACGGGCACTTTTGCAACTTCTCATATTGTGCCACAGAACGTCTGTTGGTTTCAGGGTAACCTGCAACCTGCGATGGTTTCCTGCCAACAGCTTGTTGAACGCAGCTTCTGATAACAAACCAAAAGGAGGTCAAAGTCCGTTTGGGTAAAAAGGTTATGTTTTTTTCCCTCCGGGCCCTTTTTCTGATTTATCAGACTGTTTCGGTGGGAAAGTTAAACCCAGGGTCAAGATTAAGATTCTGGGTCGACAACAGAAACGATGTGAAGGCTCAGAGACGCACAGAGAGACTGGAAGCGAGCGAGCAGCAGTAATAAAAATGTTTTTATGCGGAGGAGTAAGTGTGAGAGGCCGGTCAGCTGACTGGGTGTGTTGTTGACCTCTGACCTCTAAATAAAGGTGTATAAACCACCGCTCCTGCTCGCTCCTCTTCCTGGTTGCGGCAGTAATTCTTAGGTTAATCAATTACTTGTTTTATCTACTGCAGAATCCCATTTTATTAATGCTAGCACATGGTTTTATTTCCAACATGTCTTCTCTGCTTATAATTACTGTTTTTATCTTGTTTTTTTGTTGCTTTGGCAGGTTTTTCCCCTCCCCTTTTCAACCCTGTAAAAGCAGTTTGTAACTTGAAACTTTATAAAGTTGTTTTTTTTTTAATTAAATATTCAAAATAAACAGACAAATGCTCAGAGTCCAAACTGATGTTTTTAAAACTAGCTAAGCAACAGCCAAAAAGTCGGGTTTAAATTAAAACGATTAAAACTAAAGAAAAAGGGAAAAAAGTTTATTTTGGTTGATAAATTTGACTTTATTGATAAATTAGGGAACTAAGCTACACATTTTTACAGTTAGACATCATGGACAGCTCAGACCTGGAGTTACAAAAGATCAGCAAACATAAAACTGGAATAAACAGATATGTAAGCTCCATCCTTTTCCAGCTGTCAGGCTTCTCTACACACAGAGGGCTCATTTAAAACAGGTATATAGAGACGTATTGTTTCGCTATCAGGTGATAATCAATCACAAACACTAAGGAAGGACATAAACTAACAGATTTAATCTACACTTCCTGTCTCAGCTTTTTCAGGAACATCCCAAACACACACACACAGCTGACTCCGCACGTTCACACACGTATGAACTAGAGGTTGACTTTTTTTTGTGGACCGTGTAGGTCACAAGATTCCTGTGGGATTCCCGCGGGATGTGGGTCAGTTTCACTATTCATCACGGGACTGTGGAACAAACAAACAAAAAGTCGACGGGAGCAGTCGGGACTGTAATCGTAGAGGAGGCCCATGGAAATAGTGTAATAGTGTAATCTGTGTGTGAGCCCTGCAGATATGTGGCTGTGAGCATGTGATCGTGACCTCCTCCCATCATCCCCTCTGATTCCTGGGTCCTACAGACACATTTGAGTCCATGAATGAAACATACTGAACCTTTAATTCCTCCTGCGGACAAACAGCATCTGAAGACGCCTTCAATTAGGACTGGACAATAAAACAATACCAATAATTATCACGATCTAATTTTTTTCAATAACAATATAACAAATGTTCAATGAATATTAAATCTTCACTAGTCACTTGAATCATACACAAACTTCTTTTTTTATTAGGATGTTTATTTTATTGAAGAAAAAGGACTGGAAAAAAAGTTTTTTCCTTAATTTTACTCGTTTGTGTTTGTTGACAAAGATTTTATCATAATTGTTTTGAATTTTCTGCCTCAGATTTGTGAAGTGATCCTCTGTTTGGGATCAAGTGTTCTGACCATAAAGAAAAGTTTAAACCTCAATTACCCATCAGGTTTTTCAACTTTAACTCAGGAGCAAAAATTAGACTTTAAACATGAAAGAAAAAAAGATTTGATACTTGAAACTTATGATATGAAACTTTATTGTGATAACATTTTTGACCATATCGTCCAGTCCACCTTCAATACACGGCAACGACAGCCCCGATGGTGTGCCAGTGGTGGTCTATCAAAGCTTAGATGGTTTCACACCTGGATCGATTTGTTTTGTTCCGAATCAATTAAATACGTCACTCGTGTTCACCCCACACTGTTAGAAACGGTCCAAATCGCTCACCCTTCCAGGGCTTTCCTTACGACATTACGTCACTACCTCATGCGTGCAGGTCGCGCATTCCATTGGAGGACATCTCCATGACAACAGTAACACAAAATGAATGGCGGGTGGACTTGGCACTGCAAAGAGGTGAAATAGATGTTTGGTCGGAACAACACATCTCCCGGATGTTGCACACCACACACAAGAACACCGAGCAGGTCAGAGGGGTTGTGAACGCTCCGTCGAGCAGCGCCGCAAGAAGAAAAAACTCCGGCAGCAGCAGGCCTACATAATACAACCACAACAACATACAAATTAGCAAAATACGCTGCCGAAACTGTTGAAAAGCGATCTTTTAGCGTCGGTTGCCAGGCAACACATTGATTTGTCAGAAGCACAGGACTCGTGCAGCCCTGAGTAGCTGATAGTCTTTCAAACTGCTGCAGTAAAACTATGAAGAGAAAAAGCTCGCTCCTGATGAGTTCTGCAGAGCGCCGGAGAAATAACTAATGAATAATTTAATATTTGTTATTGTTTGCAGTAAAACCATCGAAACCACATATAAATAAACTATCTACAAACATTTCTCAATTTAATTCAACACCATTTTTATGATTAGTCAGCAAATATGTTTTTTTCTCAAATATTCTCTGTAAATAATGTAACAAAGCTCTGCATGAAACGTGCAATGAGATAACTCGAGCTTTATAAGTAAAAGTGAATTATTCCTTTACTTACTCGACCTGTTCTGTCCGTGCTTACTGCAAGTAGGGAGTTCCTACATTTCCCAGAATACCCTTCAACAGCTGGGCTTCATGACAACAACTATAGCCAGAAATGGAAAGTCAATCCCAGCATATATTATAGGTATTGATAATATTTAGGAAACCAACAACTTAGGCTGGACGATACGGCCAAAATTTTTTTCAACATTTGTTATATTGTTATTGAAAAAAAAATACTGCGATAATTATTGTTATTGTTCTATTGTCCAGTTTATTGTACAAATTCTTTACTGTGGACTCAATGTGTCATTTTAAGATTAGTGAATCAGACCAAATATCTATATAGCTGCAGATAACAGAACAGAACATCCTAAATACTGTGCTACACCTCGCATCTGCAGTCACTTTATCCTGAAAACAAACCTAACATAAAAAGGTTTCAGGTGAGGTTCGGCTTCGACACAAGAAGCTGCGTGAGAGCCACCGTGACGCCCCGAGGTGTTCGAACGTAACGCCAGCTTAAAACAGCCACGACCGACTGAAGATCAGAGCTAATCTCCAGACACGCTGGACGGCAGAGATTCAGTCGGCGCGGCTGTAAGTCATCACTGAAGCTCCATCACTGGCTGCTCACACGGAAAATGCTGCATCACACTTCCTGGATTTTCTCCTGAAATGTGCAGCCGGTGAGACGTTTGTGTAACCAGCAGATAAACAACCAAAACAGGCCTGAAATCAGATATTATGCAAACGCACTTTAACTAACTTTATCTCCTCTCAGGCCACTTCCACCCTGATATGATTAATCATGAAAGCTCAGTTTACATTTTGAAAGTTCCCCATCCACACTTGGTATTTTTTTGTAATGTTCTCTACTTGCTCATTGTCCACAGTGAAACTGATCCAGAGACAGAGTCTGCACCCTGAGAAGTCTTATCTTACAGCATTTACTGCACAGATTCATAATCACACTCCTCACGCCGGACCAGGGCCGGGTATCTTTAAAAAACATATCCAGTCAAATGAGATCGTTTTTGTAACCAGGGTTAGGGGGGGGGGGGGCACTGTTTGCCACCAGCTTGGCTTTCTGCTGGTTCTTCGGACATCCTTTAAACACCACGCTGCACATTTCACTTGGCACTAGAGCCGCACCGTTTGGAGAAACAAAGTCATATTACGATTCGATTATAATGGAACATTTACATTTATCAAACACTTTTATCCAAATAACTTTCATATCTTTTGATATTGATAACTGCCCCGATAAGAAGCAAATTGTTATTTGAAGGCTGATCTTTGCTCCTGAGTGAAAGTTAATGAAACCAGATGGTTAATTGTGGTTTAAAACTTTTCTTTATGGTCAGAACAAACACTTGAGCCCAAACAGTGGATCACTTCACAAATCTGAGGCAGAACATTCAAAACACTTATAATAAAACCTATATGCATTATTAAAATTAAGTAAAAGCTTTTTTCAGTCCTTTTCCTCAACAGTCCTAACTCCTAAATCGTGTGTGATTCAAGTGAATCAAACATTTATTGAATACTTATTGAACATTTGTTATGTTGTTGTTGAAAATAATTATATCGTGATCATTATTGTTATTGTTTTACTGTCCAGCCCAAAGTCAAAGTGGAGACTCTCTTTCTGATTTTGTCAAGTCAAGTCTGAAGTCATTATATTTGTGACTCGAGTCCAGAAGAGAGAGCATCTCCTCCTAACTGAGACCAGTTCAGGGTCACATGTGATAAACAAGTTACAGCCAACATCAGTGTGTAAAATGTGAGTTTAGTGCTTATTATTAATGACATTATAAAGGGCATTTTAGAGGAGTGCAGCGTTTTAACTGCAGAGAGCGCGTGATGTGCTGACCGTCAGCGGGTTCATGATCACAGTATAACGTAGTTATTGATGAGACACTGATCATTAACAGCCTGTGAGACGGCTGCCCGCCTGGCGTCACCCCGGATAAACCAGTTAGACGTCAAGTTCCGGTTTCAACTACAACACCAACCCTATTTCGCAATAACCCCGCTTTCCCGGGACGGCTCGGGATGCGCAACACGCGCACACACGCAGGTGACAGCAACACAAACACCTCCCCACCGCCCCCAACAAAACACCCCCACCGCCCCCCGCTTTGATTTCCTGATAAATGATTAAAAACGTGTCTTTACCCGGCTGAACCCGGGTTAGCCAGCGAGCTAACCCGGGTTGTTCAGCCGCGGCTCCCCGGGTGTCTTACCTGTAGAGTTGTGATGTGTTTGTCGTTGAATTTGTTTTCGCAGTATCGCAGCACCAGCGACGTCTTCCCCACACAGCCTTCCCCAAGCAACACCACCTTGAAGGAGTAGGTCCTGCCGCCCGCCCCGCCCGCCGCCATAGCTGGCAGTTTGTTACGGAAAGTCCTTTCGGCTTTATCAAAACAAGCGTTATCGAGCTAGCGATGCTAAAGCTAACCCCCCGTCAGAACTGAAGTCCTGCGTAGCTCACATCAGCTTCCGACTGTGGAAAAACGGCTAAAATCAGGAGGAATGCACCTCGACAGCATACGCGAAGCTTAGATTTACCACTATCTACCAACAGGTGTGAGATAAACGGGTCTAAACAGTGAGCTACTTCCCTTTTCAACCTGGTGCGAATGCCTGGTTTTCTCCCAACTAATGGCGTCTCTTTGAGCTAGCAGTTAGCCGGCTAGCTCCGCCGAAGATCGTCTACACTCGGGAGGATGGATCACTTCGTTTTCTTAAGACGAGACACCACCAGTCCGAAAGGATGATTTTGCTTCGTTCTGTCAATTTTAAATTTATTATTACCATAACTGTCACCATACTTTCAGTCAATGCACAAAATAATTTTAATGTTAAAAGTGTTAAAAACAGATTAATAAAAATATGCATTAGAATTTGTCTGTTATATATACCACATCTCAATATGTTCAACTGGTACCAGGTAGACACACACTGGTGCTAAGTGTGTGTCTAAATAAAGCATTAATTAATGTTTTCTCAAAATGTTTCCTGTACGCCAAGTCATTGTCCTCGCCCTTCAAGGCCATTAGATATTCATAATTGTGCACAATGTTTATTAGGTCTTTTAGCATTTACATTTACGGAGTTTTTAAAAAATAACTTTTCATTCATTCACCTTTTCTCATGTTATGTAGTGTTTTATTTTTAAATAAAAAATAAAAGGGTCTGTCACACACACAAATGAGTGGTATATTTAGAATTAATCCATAAAAAACTAACTGTTCTGGTGTGTGGTTTGGTACATTATCACAATAAAACCAAAAAACCTTACTCAAATCACAATGAAACTTCTTCACAAGCTGAAAGTAAACATAAATAGAAGCTTTTTTATTGTTCATCTTTTAATAGGCTATTTTTTAATCTGCACATGAGGTATTTCCTCATTAAATATGTATATTTACAGTATATATAAAACGAGATAATACTCCAAATGGTCAGACATTTACAGAACGGTTTATCAAAAAAAATCATGGATTTATTAAACATATTCCACTCAGATGTGTGACAGATGCCACATAACAAAAAATGACAAAATATGTTTAAAAATAAAACCCTGTAAAGATGTTGACCTCAGAAACAGCGTGTAAGATTTAGATGATCTAACAGTGGGAGGTAAAATGACTTGGCGAACAGGAAACATGTCATTTTGAGAAAACTGCTGGTAAAGATTAGTCAACTCATTAGAAACACACATGCTTCTAACACACTCATTGTCACATGAACAAATCTCTCATAGATATCTGATATATGAACTACTTAACATTGTGCTCTAGAAAACAAACTTGATATATGATTAAACATGAACTTACATGGAAAATGCTTAGAAAGTGAAAATTTACCAGTCTGTGGTTAATAGATTCGGTTTAAAATAGAACAATAATAATGTATATGTATATTGTTCAAGATTCTTTTTTTATTAAACTATGGTAGCAATAGTTAGTTCAATATATATAATATTGAAGTCTGAAAATTCAAAAGCAAAATCATCATATTGGAAATCAGAAATCCCAACCTCCTTTTAACTTCTTGCTCGTGTCAATTTATTATCAACACAATGTTTTTCCCCCTCAAACATTAGTTACTTAGTCGGGCTTTCCTTGAAGCTGAAACAACCCTGGAGTCTTCAGTTTATTGCTTGTTTTGTCGGGACTGCAGATCCAACACTGGTACTCTGAACTCGCAGCAGAGTGGGAGCTCGGCGCCGCTTCCGCCTCTCTGCAGCGTCACATGATGAAGAGTCGGCTCGCTGTCACAACCCTCAGAGCTGCTGGGGGTTTCTGATGTTGGCACATCAAACAACAAACGGCTCAGAAAAACATTTTAGTATCATTAAACAAATGTTGGCGTTTTTAGTCATTTTTTTAAGTCCGGACGTTTTTCACGTTTTTTGTTTGTTTCCATTTTTCCATATTTGTGCAACAGTTTGCAATTCGAAGGATGCAGAACACAGGAAAATAAATTGTTGTAAGTCTCATTATTGGACCAACTGTTTGTGTATTTCTTTGACTTTCTTCCTCAGAATTTTTAAGGGACAGGGGTAAGAGATCTGAGTTCCCTGATGTCATCAAAGGCCACCTGTGCAGGTAACATATCCCAATATCCTTAACACTTATATTACACTTTTATCTGGCATTTTTGTATTGTTCATCTTCGAAAATACTAATACTAATAATTTTAGTGGCCTAAAAGGTGTGCAAAGTGTTCTTTTCTGCATGATATATACAAATAAAAAACAAAATGAAAGAAAAAGCATATATATTATGTATAAATTATTATTATTGTTATTATTATTATTATTATTATTATTATTATTATTATATAAATGAAAAATGAAATAATAGTTTAATAATTAAAAAATAACATTACATAATAATAATACAATTACATGTTGTGCATGTTTCTGTGTTTTTTCTGCAAACATGGTGCTCTTAAGTAATCGCCCACAGTGGGATTTATAAACTTGTTTGAACTTGAACTTAAATTTAATGTTGCAGCTGTTAAGGGCTGATGTCAACTATACTTTACAAATCACTGGACAGCTTAACCTATAATTATTTATCATAATTTATTTGTTGATTTACTTGGTATTAACAATCTGGCAAAGTAACTAGTAACTTTGCCAGATTCAGATCTAACTAGTAAGTTATTAAATAAAATGTATTGGGGTAAAAAAATACAATATTGCCTTCTGAATTTTACTGAGTAAAAGTATAAAATAGCATAAAATAGAAATATTCAAACACATGTACCTGCAAATTTGGGGGTCAGTAGGGACCAACAGCTTTCAAAGACTGTATCAAAGATTTAAAATAAGTTGGCAATGTTTTATGCTCTATATGAACCTCCTCAAGCATCCCTGGAACTTCTGAGTTTGTTAGTTAGTTGGTTTATTAACTCAAATATCATAATAAAAGCTTATAAAATAACTTATTTTGATCTCAGCTTTCTGTTTATCCGGCTGCAGTACCACCACACGGCCACTAGAGGCCAGTGTCTGACTGAGAATGGAGCAGCAGGGAAACTCTTTCAAACGCACAAAGAAGAATCAGTGTAACTAATGTGGAACCAGGTCTAATGGTAATTATATAAATTAATGTGTCAAATTATTTAGTTCTCAACTATGAAATTCTTTAAACTTCAAAGTTTTGTGACCAGGTGGTGTTAAGGAGATTCCAGGAGATTCCAGGAGGATCCTTGAGCTTATTCCTGGAAACTTAGAGAGGTTTCCCAGAAGTTTTTGGGTCTCTTGTGTGTGTGTTTAGATTATTTATCATAGTTATATCATCTGCTTTTGGCCTTTGATTGCTTTTAGATTTGTGATTAAAAATGAGCTTTTGCACGTTTAGAAGAAAGCTGATGCATAAAATTGTCCTTACAGAGATAAAGTTGTATTGAATTTAATTGATCGCTCAGCAACCGTACACAAGAGTTAAATGACAGCCGGCGAGCTCAACTTTCTCTGTGGTTAATGTTTGTTTAAACATCCTTCCATCCATCGTCAACCACTTATCCTGCTGCGTACATGATGGAAATATTTTTGCATGTCAGCGGTCACATTGCACATATTCCTTAATAGTAGTTTATATTTTTATATTTTGTTAATTAATTATATATATATATATATA
>JAPMOB010066680.1:0-11148 GCA_029875015.1 Lepomis gibbosus | reverse complement strand
GTGTGTGTGTGTGTGTGTGTGTGTGTGTGTGTGTGTGTGAGAGAGAGAGCGAGAGAGCGAGAAAGAGAGAGTAAGAGCAAATTAGAGTTTTTCCTTTCACTGTTCTTTGAACCACGTGACTGGGTTGACCGCTTCATTTGAAGAGTCTCACTACAAATTTCAATAGAAATTTTAGCTGTTAGGTTTAGTTAACAATGTTGTTGTATTACTGAGATTTTTTTAAGAATAAAAGATAATGATTAGTAGTATAAGAGCAGGGAATATCTATGTTTTGCTTTTTATTTTTTGCTTTGGTAGCCAACTCTCTGGCATTGCCGCAAATGGATAAAACACACCACAGGACCAGATTATTCTGCCTTTTCAGCAAGTATACATCAAACCGCTTTGAAGATCAAAGTGACGTGTGTGCCTTCGCATTTGAGTGTGTGCCCTTACATATCTGCGTTTGGTGCCAGCTCCTTCCTCTTAACTGCAGCCCGTGCACTGTGGATGGCAGGCAGCCACGGCTCAGGTTCTCCATCATAAAGCAACGGAAACCCCTTCTGTCCATTGTTTGAAAGCTCTCCCAATGGCAAACCAACCACAGCTCTCAGCAGCGCAGATTTCAAAATGTTCTGTGTAACGTTAATAGAAAATGAGTGCCGAGGTCTCCCTTGAATGACTTTCCAGCACATTAGTGCCAGGAAGCCGTTCATTTTAATGTCAGGGGTGTATTAGCGCTGCTATATAGTGTTTTGACTGTAACTATCCCAGCATTTACTCTAAATATACACACAGCATTCTTCTTCTGTCGAGCATATCTTTAAGGCATAGTTAAGTAATTACTGGAGATTTTAAAATAAACACATCCGGTACACAGACTCGGTTTTGTTAACAGGACAACGGTTACCACCCTTTCATGGTGTAGATCCAACACTGTATAACACTTGAGTCAAAGCCCGGAGAACATGACACATGAGCTCTCTCCGGAATGAGGTGGAGTGCTGCTCTGGGCTTCTGTCCTGCGTCTCAGCTCTACAGTATCGTTCATATTTCACACTCAGTTAAAGAACTTTTCATTTTTAAGTCCTTGGTGTCCTGGCTACTCAAGCAGGCTGGCATGTATGGAATGTGACCACAGTGCTATGCATTTAAATCTGGCCCATGTCGTGCCCCTCCATTTTTCCCCTCGTTCTGTCTCGCTTTGCTGCAGAAATGCACTGATAAACAATACTGAAGAAAAGTATCAGCAGACTTTACTATAAATTAAACAGAAAATTTACAGAAAAATAGAAAGGAAGAAATGCTGCATTAGGTCATACTGCAGATGTACTGTTTTGGAGGTAACATCTCATAATACCAGGGGAAAGTCTTGGTAAATATGTAATAAAAATCACATGTAATTAAAACCAGTTGTGCTTCATCTACAAAAACTGTACAACAGAAAGAAAAGAAAAATGCGTATGTGTATATTTTTATCAGTTAGTCCAGTATGATGTGAAATGCATACATTTTTGTGTTAAACTATTTATATATTAACATAATTTTAGATTTTTCAGATAAAAAAAAATCTCTGCCATTTATGTTTTTAGTCAGTTTTTGCTAATGACATATGCAAACATAGTCTCAATGACAAAGCTAGCATGCTGAGTTTAGCTAATATAAAGTTGACCATGTTCACCATCTTAGTACAGTGTGTTAACATTCTTACTTTTGCTAATGTGCAGCCAGAGCTGCCAACTCTCACGCATTGAGCGTGAGACTCACGCAATTGACACTTTTCACACGCCCTCATGCCACACATCAATTTTCTCACGCATTTGAAAAACCATTGCCTATAATTGATTGCGTCGACACGGTGTGATTACACTCCACCAAGCTGACAGGGCACTGGCAGTCGCTGTGATAGGAATCAAGCGAACCCGGTGTCATGCAGTGAGTGGCATACAGTTTGCGATCAGCTAACTTAGCTTGTAGAGTTTTGCAATATAAAAATGTATAATTTAAACCATAGCCTTGTTCTGTTGTGAATGTGAGCTGCACAGAGCTGCTGAAGTTAACGTGAGGTTTTGTGGTGAAGTGTTTTCACTTAGTTTCGTTTTGCACAGGTCTCATCCACACAGTCCCAAATGGGTTCTGTGTCTGTCTGTCTGGGATTCTATCATATCAGCAGAGCCCGTAATGAACAGCAGATTATAGGGCTAGGAGGTTTTGAAAAATGTGTGATTAAATGATTAATAACACAATTAACAACTAACTGTGATTAAGTGATGATGTATTCTTTCTGGAGATTACACAGATATGCGTGGTAGATGCAAAACTTTTTGAACATTCAGTCCAGGAGTTTCTAATGGAATTTAAAAGAATTAATTTATCCGGTAAGGTGCCACAGTTAAAGAAGAACTTCCCCAAACACAGACACAACAAAGAAGGAAGACTAAATCATGAAAGAAAAAGAAATCCAGAATGCTTGAAAGCCATACACCTATCGAATTATATTCTGGTATTTTTATTTTTTTAATTATCACCTGCTGCCTGAGTTTTGTGTTTCCGTTAACATAGCCTAGATAAAAACATTTCTTCCATAAATTGATGCAGAAACGGCAGGAAATGCTGTAGAAATATTCACCAGAATGCAGGTAATTAAGTTTTTAATGCTAAAAATTTGCTGGGGGAGGACCCCTACAACCCCCCTCTAAACATGTGGCTCCTCCAAAGGAAAACCTACACTCTTGCTTATTATGAACTAACCTATAATATTCCAGTCATTCTCTAGAATTAAAAGAAATACAGTCTCTGGTTTTGACACATTCTGGGGGTGAAGACTCCCCCTGGTTTTGTCAACATTAAGGCTATCATGACTGGAGGTTGGCATGTATCCTGATCACACTGATCGCACCATAATTATTGACTTGGCTGTTCATCTATACCTGCATGTGGCTGTGGCATGCAGGATTAAAGAGCGAAGACCCTAACTCCTGCGTTGGGACATAACACAAAAGGCCTAAAATGAACAAACCTCCAATACCAAATCTCACTCCAAACTAAATTGCAAACTTGGCAGCTCTGGTACAGCTATGTCTGAGGGGAATGTAATTTTGCAGGCATTAAGGCATAAACAGAAGTATTGCACAAATTCCAATTTTGACCTGATGATGGCGCTGGATAAAAAGTTAATGGACCAATATCCATCCAATAATTATTGAGCCTGGACCAAAGTGGTGGACCAACCAATTGACTGATCCATTTGGCCATCCATGAGCCCATGCAGCTAGTGGGGAGAGGAGAACAACACCCCATGTTGATTACACATCACCATTTTAATACATGAATATTTACTAAAATATGCCAGACAACACAAAAATGACTGGCCCCCAGCAACAGAAGGTTTAATTACATTTATAACCTTTTCAAGGTTTTATTGGTATCTGTTAAAGCCATTGTGTCCTTGGCCTGTGTCATTTGTAAATTCACTGTCTTGGTATTCAGCCTGGCATCCACTGCATCCAGCTATCATCGAGGCCAATCCCCACAGTCTGGCAGCAGTCAAAGGTATTACAGTAACATCCTGTCCTCTCTTCACAAAGAATGCTTGTTTTGGCACACATTTGGATGTGCTCTCCATTAGAGGCTTTAACACTCTCAGTCACTGCATTATCTGCACTCATTAATGACTGTCAAAACATGGGAGCAAGGTTACAGTGCCAGACGTTGAGCAGGATACTTAACACCACTTCTAATCTTTGCCTGCTTCAAATACCGAGCAGAAGTAGGTGAACAGAGGTACACACAAGAGAGAGCGATTGTTGAAATGATGATGATTAATGGCAGTGAAGTGGTTTCAGTGCAATTCTTGGAGTAGTGAAATGGAGCCTGATTAACCATGTATTTGAGTGACTTCTGTGTACTCTAACTCTCATATCTCTTTCCATCTTTAACAGACCTATTGTGTTTATTGTCATTTTTGTTCAGTGCCAATTTTTGGTTTAGTTGCTTTATTCTGTAATTTGGGGCATAAGCTTGCATTCTTGGCAAGACTTAGATGAGAAAATTGATGTCACTCTCATAACTCTACACTAAACTTGAAGGTACAGCTAGACTGGCTCTGTCCAAAGGAAGCAAAACCGTCTACCAGCACCTTTACAGTTCTCTAAAATTGTACATTGTATCTCATTTGTTTAATCTGTATAAAAAACAAAGGGTAAAATAGGTGGCAGTTGTGACTTTTAGGATTCCAGGGTGCTGTTAGGTTGTTTTTCCTTTGAACAAAGCCTAGCTAGCTGCTTCAGCCTGCTTCCAGCTTGTGGAGCTAAGCTGCTCACTGCCGGCAGTATCTTCACATTTAGCGTACAGATATGAAGTAGTATATCTCCTCTCATCTATCTAACACTGAGCATAAATAACTCTGACAGTCAAAATGGGTTTGTGTGGCCAAAGACGATAAGAGTCAAACAGTAGCGCTTTGTCGTGAAAGTATTTTTGGAAGGGTCATTTGGAAGAAGGTAGTAATTTTCTTCAAAACCCCTAAACTAGCTATTGCACCAATTCCAATTCAAATGTGTTTATATAAAATTAACATGGATTAGATGTCTCAATTTAAGCATAACGTTAACCAGTATAAATGAATGCCTGTTCTTTTTTTATGACATTATCTTAATAATGTGAGCACCCGGAGTGTAACTTGTGGTGGAACATCCTGATTAAAAGACTCATGTGAGAACTGGACCTCCCTGGTGTTTCCTCTCAAACCTGTGTTTAAAATCTGTTCTTGATCAGGCCAGGTTAATTTGACCAGACTCCTGCCTCACATGTGCTGCAGGTCATCCCAGATCCCCTATAACTGCATGCGATAGGTGAGAGGTGGAGCACACCATTAGCTTGGAATTAGAGTGATTGGGAGGGCACGTGGGGTCAACCAGCCGCTAATTCTAGTTAATAGCCTGTAGCACCCAGGTTCCTGGGGAATGTTTCTTTACACACTACATAAGCTCAAACGTTTCTTTAAGTCCATTCTGAAGTTCTTTGTTTTGAGACAAACTAGCATACTAGATGATAGTGATTGGAGGCACACTGCATCATTACGATTCATTCTGCGAGCTCTGTTTTCTGTTGCCTTTATAATGAGCTGGTCCTGGGCCCAAACCCTTGGGAGCAGTATAATCACAGTTTAATGAGCTGTATCAGGACCAGGGCTGAGAGCTGAGGGATTTAGAGAGTTCCTGACGAGGCTACAGGCCCTACAGTACCTGTTACCCTGAATGCTCCCATAACTGAACATCTGGATTTAATGGCAATAAAACACAATTTGTGTGCGTTATTTACGCCTACATGAGAATTGGCCAAATAAGCTCATATTTATCAGCAAACTGGTTCCAAAAATTAACAGCTAAAGTGTTCAATTGATTCATTTATCTTGTGCAGCGGTTCTCCAACTGTACACATTCAATACCGCAGGTGGTTGGTGAAGTACCCCCAGGTTGTACAGCAGTGTATGTAAATTCTATTGATGTGGCATTAAAAGTACAAAAAAGAATGTGTTATTTAATTATTAGATTGTTTCTGTGGTGAAGTGTGTGCTCTTAGTCAAAACAGACACATATATTACGGGTGGAGGATTTTTTCATTTAAGGGTTTATTGACATGATCGATTACACTGATAAAGTGATGCAAAATGCATTGAAACTACTGGGTGCTTTCCACTACAGTAAAATTAGACTACAGATGTTGCCAATTTGGCCAACTGGCTTGTCTGTATCTTGCAGGAGTATGGGCATAAGAGCGAGTTGGGGCATGAGAACGAAAAAATGCAGCAGAATCCGTAAAGATGGTGCCAAAGCAATGACAAGCTGACAAATTATTACAGGATGCGGATTAGAGGTTGCCTCATATGTGATGTGGACATATTCAAGTATCTTTAGCAATGAAGAAAATGCCAAAGCAGTGTTGCTGTTCAAGTCTGTACTTTTGTTGAGACTTGACGAGGAAATTCCCATCCCATCATCTGCTTTGCAATGATTTGGGAGTCAGTGGAGTCAGATGGTTATCAGTTGCTTAAGTTTGATGATCCACTATGTCAGGCAAACTTGACCTACCTGATGAATGGATATGTTGTATTGATTACAACGTCTCCATTGGACCACTTTTGACATATCTGCCAAGGTCATGAAATCTTGGAAGAGTACAGGCAAATACCAAATTTCAAGAACCATCTGCACATGGGACACATAATGCTGCAGTTGAAGATTTGATTATTGTGGACTTCTTGTTCCTGGAAGAACATTAAATGGAAGAACGTGGGAACTGGAAGACCTACAACTGAACCACAAGAGTATTTTTTCATTTCTGGTCACATCAAAGTAGACCAAGAACTCCTGTAACGTAATGTCACACAGGAATGCAAGAGGATCGCGACGACATGCAGCAAAAGTTGTTGGGACTTGTTATCAGATAAGACTTTGGTTCGAGAGCTTAGGCAACATTCACTATTTCATTTCAAAGACAATGAATTTCCAGCCCTCTCGGGCCAAGGAAGGTATACTGATGCGGTTTTACAATAAAGGCCTTTCGGCTCTCAAGCCAAAGTACCATAGTAGAAAGGATGGAAGCTAAGGTCAGTTCACATCAAAACATTTTTACCCTCTCAACAGTTACACATTAATTCATACAAATTTGTTCCGTCTGTGGAGCTGTCTCTCTTGCATACACACCGTCTAAGATGTCATGGTCTCCATAGCCAGGTCAGGATGTATTTTTGTTCCCTCTGAGTGGAAACTGACTGGAAGGAGACCCTTCCCCGGAGGCAGCTCTCTGAGCCACCGACAGCCAAGACGTATAAAAGGAGCGTGTGTTTGTACAAGTGTTTCACATAGGACCAGACCCAGACATATTTCTGAATGAGACTAAGTGACAGATGATTTTCGGAATCACAAATTTTTTCCTCTCTGAAAGGTCCAGTCAGAGTCCAGGGTCTTCAGACGCCTGACTCACTGCCCAGGAATTCATCTGCCGGCACTACTGTGCTGTGTCCTACATTATTTCTATCCCTGGATGTTATGTATGTTAGTATTCATACATAGTCTATTCATCAATAATGGGCATCTATGATGGTGCTAGTCATGGTTGCTATGATATTTTTGATGCAACCAAAGAAGCTTCAACAACTAGACCACCCGCTCCCAGGTCTATTTAAAATTTAGACAATAATTGATTACAAAAGCTGCCGAAATGTAAACTGCATTTTTGCAAGTCGGGCCAGGTTCTGCTGTTTACTACTGTTGCTCTCTTTTCATAGCTTTGGTTTAGGGAAGAGAGAAGACAGAAAACTATGAGCAGTTGACTCCTCCCCTCTGAAGATCTATACTAATTGATAACATGTGTATAAGGGGGTAACTTGATACTAAGCTAGTGTACGACCGAAACACAGGCCACCTGCTGCGGTTTTGGAAAGAGCTGAGTCTATCGCCCACCACAGCGAAGGCCTTTCTGATTCAGACGGTTCAAATGAGGACACACTGGCCAGAGTCCATAAGTCAATCAATCAGCTTGCTCAGTCCAAAGCTGAAAAGGTTTGGCCAGACTGGGGATGTTGCCTTTGCTGCAGCAGAATGGAGAGTCCTCTTCCAAGACGCAATACATTCATTTTAGAGGGGAAAAAGACTTTTGGGGAAGGTCATTAATCGCTGTTTCTAAAATAAAGAGAATCCAACTTGTAAAAGTGTTTTGTCAGTCGAAGTTTTTTTCACTGTTTCATTGTGTGCTGTTTGGCAAGACAAAGTTTCAGCCTTTTCCAATAATGGATATCTCATTTTGGAACAAAATGTTCAAGGGTTATTGCAGCCAAATTGACCCATATGTCATTTAGAGGGTTTTATTAAATGTCTTCGGTTTGCCCTTTAGCCAAATAAGAGCTTATGAGCTAAGTGCAATTACACTCTACTTTCCTTTACAACATTTTTTCTCTTTCCTGACAGTTTTGTACAACTTCATAGTGCAGTGGAACATCCTGGGGAGAATTAGGAAAAAATTTTTGCACTGTCTCTCAGGCTTACCCTGCACAGAGAGACAGGCCCGAGACGGCTGCCAGCTACCACACAGACAACTGTGCTTGTCACTCCCAGGACACGGCAGTCAGTGGCTTGGACAGTACACAGATAAGATAATACACAGTACAGCCACTTCCCCTTTTCCCACATTTATCAAAACAAGGTCCGGCTACCTCATGTGAACTGTACATTCAGTACAATATGTCAGCCATAATGTGTGTCATCAGCCAAAAATGGTGGCATCGCCAAAACAGCCCACTGCAGAGTCAGAGCACAAAAATAAATTCTGATGCTGAAGCCATGCTGGTTTAGGTGATTTGAGTCTGTAGGTTACATAAACAACTTGACAAACTGCTACATATGTTTACAAGATGAATGTCTTTAATTGACGCATAACCTCTGGAGGCCTGGCAAAGTATAAGTAGCTGGATTGCTTAGAAACACACTTTCAAACATTTTCAGAGCACAATATTGAGTTCCAAAGATGTTTTACAGCAGGAATGAAATCAAATTAATGCCCGCAGTGGTATTTGACCAGGTACCCCAAGCAGGTCAAAGTGTTATTGCTACATGTGAGTTTTGTTAGTACTTAGATTAAACATCTTTCCACTTACAGAAAGGACTGGTATGGACTTGATTCCACATCTACATGGCCACGAGGATCCACAACACTCTGCATGACAATTTAAATTTTTTATTCATCTGCCAAGGCCGCAAGGGACTTCACATGTGGACACGTGTTGACTTATACGTGTGAACACATTCACCCCTGCAGACACCCATGGTATACATCTGTTTTTCAACACACTCATCTTGTCCTTTACATCTCCAACCTGACAAACAGAAAAACAGGTTCCACGTTGTGTTAAGATGTTCAATAGACGTACCTTAAAAAAATCACACATGTAAAATTACTGTACTTACACTCGTCTTGTATAAAATATTTTATTTACTGTGATACAGAATTACACAGACGCATATACAGTATGTGTGTCCAGTGAGTGTGTTTGTGTGATTAGTTATACATTTCTGTGTGTGAATGTCCAAATCACTGTGGCAAGAGTAATCGGTTTTAGCAGCTCAGCAGTAGATGAGACCTGGAATTTGATCAAAACTGCACTCAAAAGAGGCACGAACACACACACACACACACACACACGCCTCCTTTTTATTACTGTACACTCCAATGAGTTTGCCATGTGCTTGGGAGCTCCTTGCCAAACTTTTACTGCTACTCCCTCGGTCCTTTCTGAACTTGTCAGATCATCTGAAGTGAATACATATCGCATATATTTCAGTTCTTAATTTTTACAGTAATGGATTTTCAGTATTTAAAGCATCGGTCTGAATTACATCATGGTGGAGTAGTAAAAACCTTGTCTTTGACCTACAATACCCATCCACAATCTGCACCGGTCGAAAAAGTTCCCTATAACCTTTTCCAGAACTTTCCAGTCTTATGCCAGTTAAAAACCTACAGGCGCACAAATCACTGTGAAGATTGGCTAAATTGGAAAATGAAGAGGAGCAAAATAAAGAAAAAAGGAAAAAAAATACATTTTTTTTTCATCACAGCATGTTTTCTATTACTCTCAGTGGAGAGCAGCAGGAGCCAAAGTGTTACAGTAAAGATACAACATTTGGAACAAAGCACTATACTGCATATATTCAGAGACCTGATAGTATCTTGGCAGGATGTACGAGAAACCTGTGGAAAGTTTCAAAGTTTGCTTGAACAAAATGTACAGGAGCTATTACTTGCCCAAAATACAAGTCAAATACTGCTGAATTATGGCCTTTTGTCAAGGTCATTATCATCCAGAATCAGAGAAAGGAAAAGATTAAAAGTAAACAGAGAAGAAACTTAGGCAAATAACAAAATCCTACACATGAGTGGAGGTGTAGATCATCCTGGACCCACAGAGAGACAGCGGTTAAAAGCACTCTTGTGACAGCTCTAGCGCAAAATAAACACGGCCACCAAGAGATAAGCATTTCTAATCCCCAGGAATAAATACACAGAGTGAAGAATGGCTGAGTGACATCTTAAAGACAGAGCCTATTTGTCTGGGTGTACTTCTTCGTGGCAACATTACTCACAGGCAGTGCATATAGTTGTCAGGCAATTTTCTCTCTCTGCAAATAGCACCACTCTCTCAACACACTCGGTATTCTCTGCATGCCTGCACATTAGTCCTGTTCTTAAAAACGCTCCTCAATTACTGCGGTTGACTTGAGCCCAAAAGATTAAACGATAGTCAACACAAGTGGCAAAATAATCCCTGAATTCTCATGCATACAATCGATAAACACAAAAAACGATCACACACTCAAACATAAGCCTGATGTTAATGTGAAAACCACACGGTACTGTATATTCCCCCTTTTTATAGCGAGCAGTAATTGTCAGGCAAGCTGTTTTATGTCATGCTGGCCACTGTCAAACTACAAATGTGCTGGCGTGAGCGCCATCGCAGGTATGAGTGAATCACATTTCATCTACATTATCATTTTAGCAGATGGTAGACTTTACAGGAAAACAGATTATGATTGTTGCGGACTCTGATTTTCAGTCACATTGTTAATGTTGGCAAGCTAGTGGGACGTTGAGAGGGACTTGGTGAAAGGTGAAAGACAGTGCACAGAGAAAACTCATGCACACACTTATGGAACGTGGCTGGGTGCGCACACAAGCATTCAGTCACACAAAACTTAATGCATGTGCAAATAAAACCATCTTTTTACCCATGCATTTCACAATTATTGGATGAATTGCCATGAAATTCAGTAAAAACATTTTCATCACCCTTTGGTGATTAACCTTCTGCATATACTGCCATCATTAGATCAAATTTTTAATTTAGGCCTACTTTAATTGATCTTGTCTGTGGAGGTTTTTCAGTCATCTAGTTCAGGGGTTCCCAAAACTTTCAGCCCACGACCCCCAAAGTAACGGTGCAAGTGACTTGTGAGCCCCCACTATAAACGTATATAAACATTGCGCACAAGCGCGCACGCACTATAGGCGTATCCAAACACGAGCATAGTGACAACACAAAATAACAACTGATTCTGTCGCTAATATGTCGTAAATCTGTCGCAATGACCTCAGGGGTCAGAGTGGTCA
>JAPMOB010066635.1:0-18088 GCA_029875015.1 Lepomis gibbosus | reverse complement strand
GGACTTGGTTGAAGATACTAGAAGACGTTTCGTCCCTCATCCAAAGGACTTCTTCAGTTCTGACTGACTGGTAGGGAAACAAAGCTATTTAACCTCAGTGGGGTCGTTTGCCAGATTAAATAGTTAGTTTCCCTACAGGTCAGTCAGAAGAGGTCCTTTTGATGAGGGATGAAATGTCTTCTAGTATCTTCAACCATGTCCAGTTGCCCTTGACTTTAATTTTCTTCAGTAAACTGTGACCTGGATGACTGGAATCTTCACAGACATTATGGGTTTAGTGTTAACCTACTTCAGTCAACTCATTTACATATGAGATGCTCTGGTTTGTATTAATTTTCTATATGCTTTAATGACATCTCACCTTTCTCATTTGGGAGTACAATGCAAATTGTATTATAAACACAGAAAATAGACCCCTTAAAAGGTAACTTGTATGTCATTTCCTATATAAAAATGTGAGATTCTGGCCACAAGGCAAACATAGATACTTTTGGTCCAATTGCAAAAAGGTTCCAACATTTTAACCATAAGGCCTTTATACGTAATCAGTTAACATACTTACGTAGTCCAGCAGCACAAGAAATTCTGAAATTACTTTAAAGATAAAAACAGGAATCCTCCATCAAATGTGTATTTAGCAAAAAGCCTCTACAGCTGAGCTAGATGGATGTGAAGGTGAGCCGGAAACCATTTTATTTCCTTCTTTCAGTAGCTACATTTATTTTTTATTTTTTTCTTGACAGCTATTTTATGATGTCAAGAAATTTCTGCACAAAG
This sequence comes from Lepomis gibbosus, assembly GCA_029875015.1. NCBI lineage: Eukaryota > Metazoa > Chordata > Actinopteri > Centrarchiformes > Centrarchidae > Lepomis > Lepomis gibbosus. The sequence goes on along the minus strand of JAPMOB010066635.1, from coordinate 17,311 downwards.
CAGGGCTGAAGCACTATGACTTAGTGTGCCCCTTGACAGGCCCATAGTGTCTACTGTTCATTTCTCTTTCCCTGTGGGAAGTGTGATTTAAGATTTGAAGAAAAAGGAATGCAGAATAAAAAAGATTCACCTCAAACTGAGTCCTGCTGTAATGCATCTTAACTGTTGCTTAGTATTGCATCACAACAGTAATACAGTACCATGGATATACCCTGTCTCAGCTGATGTAGAAGTCTTTGTTGTTCCTTGGTGCACCTTGTGTGTTGGCATCTCTTGCAGTGAATGTGGAGTATCAACGCCATCCAGTGGTCACAGAGTGTATTTCTGTGTGAGTCAAGAGCAGCATCAGCTTCTTGCAACATACACTGTTAACCCTTTTCCACCAAAAAAAACTGGTTCGGAACTGGTGCTGGTTCTCAGAACCTGTTTGTTTTTCCAATGACTAGACAGCCCAGCGAACGACGTCATTACGTAAGCATGACGTGTTAAAAGAATGGTTGTAGTCCAGCAAAGAGTTGGTGCCGCTTTGGAACCAGTTTTCCTGGCCGAGAACCGTTTCTTTGGCTGTCGAAACACAAAGAACAGGTTCACGAGTAGGCACCGGCTCTGAACTGGCTCTCAAAATGGTTTGGTGGAAAAGAGGCTTGTGTGAACAAGTGGAGCAGCAACTCCAGCTAGTGGTCACTCAACCACACTGTACCTCACAGTTTTCTCACATGTGGTTTACCCCAGTGGGTCCAAACATTTTAGTTGTGAACTTTTAACTTTTTACCCTCCTCAGATTGCTTCATAGGAATAACATTTAAAGGCTTAACGAATTTCTCAAGAATATTTCCCCAAAAAAAGCAAAAGATTATGAAAAAAGTCCAAAAAACAAACATTTTTTATATTTGTCATGTTATTATGATTATCAATAAATGCACTTATATAATCAAAAGTAAAAGTACTCATACAAAAAAGACCCCGTCATTGTACAATGTATTACTGGATTGTTATTACAGAAGTAGCATGTTAATGCCATAGCAAGGTGAATTTAATTTTATCTACTTTCCCTCCATAGACAATAGATTAATCCATAGAAATAGATCATAATTTGTAGGCATATGTTTTTCAAGTAAAATCTTAGTCTGCATATTATCTTATTAGTCTTGTTAACTGTCAAATAAGTTAAAGTGATAGAGTAAAAAATAACAATATTGTCCTCTGTGGAGACATCTTGGGCTCTGTTACCCATCTGACAGTCAGAAACAAAAAATCTCACCTCTGCTCTTAGGCAAGAAAGGCAGAACATAAATGGTAAAAAGACAGGCTGCAGGTTTCATTTGAGATACTGAAAGCCTGTCTGGAAGCCATCTGTCAAAGCTTCAAGAGCAAAATATTTTGCAACCATTGCCTCCAAAAATGCCCATAGTCTCAAACATCTGTTCAACAAAATACATTCAGGCTACCTGTCAAATGCAGGATTGATTTTACGGTTATGTATTTGTTACACATGGGCCTGTACCCCTGTACATTTCTGAACTACTCTGCCTGTACTTCAACTCTAGGTCTCTCCAATCCTCGCAACATTTGTTTTTAACTGTTCAACGATCAAGGCTAGTGGTTAAGAGGAATCATGCCTTTGCAGTGTCAGCTCCAAAGTTATGGAGTAGCCTTTTGCTTTAACTTAAATATTCTCTCTTTGTGTACATATTTTATGCCTTGTAGTTTTATCACCTTTTTACTTCTATTTTTGCCTTTTTGCTACTGTTAACTCGCTATTGTTGTGCCATTCACTTTAATTTGTACTGGACTTTGGTGAACTCCGGTTGTTTCTAAATGTACTATGTAAATAAACTTGACTTGCTTAAAGATTGTGCAGCAGCAGTATAAATGATCTCAAATGTTACTTTCCACCACTTATTATGTACTAACATGCAATGTATTTACGAAAACAATAATTGCGAGTAGACAAATAGTGTATTTCTTACATTTGAAATGTGTGCATTATATAAGATATTAACATTTTTCTTCCCTACGCAGCCTCTAGGAGAGAGGTGCAGAAGGACATAGAGGTAGCGATGCCACCAAAGTCCTCTCCTAAAAGATTTGCAGTGGTTTCGCCAAAGCCACAGTCGCCTGGTGAGTCTACATATCACACTGCAGCCTGTGCGTGTGTTCATATGTGTGTGTGTGTACATGTAAACACATACTGTAGGCACAAAAAGTATATATATGATATTGTGTGTTTGGTTTGTTCCAAAGTGATACAAAAGCAGAAAGCAGCAGTTAGTAGTAGCAAAACCTTCAGCTACTGTATCTTTAAAATTTTACAGTCACTCTTTCTGTCTGTCTCTCTTTCTCTCTCCACTTCATTACAAGACCCAAGGCAGCCTACTGTTGCCATAGCAACAAGTTACAGCGACTGTAATGCTAGGATGGCTCCTTCGGTAGCAATCCTGCTGGGTCAGATTACCACAATAAGTCAGCATTTTGACAGACAGAATAACAGCTGGGTGGTGTTATCCAGTGCAGGTGATAAAGGTTTTGATACTGCACAGATAATATATTCATATTTTTCCAGTATGTAAGTGTTTAGAGGTGAGAGAGGATGTTACTGCTGATTGCTCTGAGCAGTGAGAAGACTTGAGTGACAGTAAATTGGAAAGACTATTTGTCCTTGTGGGAGGATATAAACCACTAAGCTTCCAACCAATAAGCAGTTCATTTGTTTGTGTGTAGGCTGAGAGAGTAAACCAATTGCTAATTTTATATGCATTGTAACTCAGCTATTTGGTGTTGCTATTAGGGGTGTAACTATAACTAATGACTGCTATTATTATTATTATTGATTAAGCTGCCATTACTTTCTGTTTATTATTTGGTAATTGTCAAAAAATAATGAAGAGGAGTAAAATAGTGAAAATATGTTTCTAAAACCCAAAGTGTATTTCTGCTCTCTGTTTCTATAGTTCGCGGGCGGGCAGCACTGGTTCATGTTGCTGTTCGGACTGAGAGGGCACAAGAGTTGGACCGAGCTTTGATCCAGCAGCTGCGGGAACGCTGTGAGCAGCAGGCCCTGCAGCTGCAGAGCCTTCAGGCACAGTTAAAGAAGGCCTCCCTTTGCCTGGATGTTTTCAGCATCACTACGCAGCACTTCTGTCACAAGGTAGGTTACAGCAGAGCTCTTGTACCTCTGCAGGTTTGACAGGTAAGCAAACCTGGTCTTGCCTCCATTTTGAAATCCCCCTAAAAGCCCAAATTCTTTCAGCAGGCAGCAGGTGTCACATCCCCTTTTTTCTCCCCTTCCATTTAAGGTGTTTAAAGTTGCTCTGACATAAGATTTGGGAGCATTGCATTCATAAAGTAACTTTATGAAGTAACAAATCCCAGAAGTATCCCCTGACTTTAATTTCTCATAAATTAGATCATGGATTTTCTTATATTAAAAAGCTGGATGTTCAGCAGGGATACATTTTCAAAACAGCCCTTGTATTGTTGTGGAACAGTAACATAACTTGAAGTCAATTTAAAGTGATGGATGTATTGCCTGTCTCAAGCAAATTTCAGATCTCTGCCAGTTGGTTTTCATGCCACACTGAAATGAACAGAGAGTGGTTCACTAAAGTTGGCAAATAAATATAAACACATAATACAATGCTTTGAAAAGTATTTCATAATTTTTAGGTAATCGCCAAAACCACCAGTATGGTCTTTAAATATTGCTTCATCATGTGAACAGAATCTTGTGTGATTCTGCTAGCACGAATGACACCTGCATTATCAGGCTTTTGTTGTCAGCATTACTTTGTTCATAAAGCCAGTCACTTGCTTTAAAATCAGATTGTTGTTGCTTTTTGAATATGTTGGGAATAACCATCAAGCAACAGGATTTGTCAGTAAAACTGTTTGTGTCTGTACCATTGTACAGCTTCTGATGCACACTGAGTGTGTTCTGCTTCTCAAACCTGGATTAAGCGCTTGTTTCTTGCCCTTTCCTGATCCCCTGCTTTCATTTCATCCATTTCCCAGCCCCACCCACGGGTTCTGCTCTACAGTGGGAGATGATTAATGAGATTAGAGGTGCCTGCCTGGGCCTCGCTGTGTTTAGTGAGACTGATAGTCAGACACTGACAGAATACGCACAATGGTCTGACAGGACTTTGAAATATGTGGATCTGAGATTATTCTGCAAACTTTAGATGAGATTAGCACTAACCTTTAAAATGTTCCTTACATGTTGTTTTCAATCAGTAATTATGACAAAATGGCAGCGTAAGTAGACTTTTCTGATGTTGGCCAAGATATTGTATTTTTGTTTTGATATGCTGTGATAGCTGAGGCTTGGCTCAGATCTTCCCTCTATTAACTTCCTCCATCTGCCTTGTAATCTAGCACCATGCTAGCACCATATTTGAAGTGCTTTATACTGTATATTAATTAAGTTATGTTATGCACTTAGATTGCATCCAGTACTGCAGTTTGGACATTATTGTTTCAGTTAGAGCTATCTAAAAGAAAATTATTTTTCTATTAAGCATGTGTGTGTGTTCTGTATGCATTGATATACCTGTGTGTAGCTATTTTCCCTGAGCTGAGTAACAGAGAAGATAATTGGCCACTTATTGATCATCTCCCTCCCCCATCTTCTCCTGCTCCACTCCTTTTGTTTTTTTCTAAAAGATAAAAAAGGACCACACGTGTGTGTGTGTGTGTGTGCGTGTGTGTGTCTTGCTCCCTGCCATGCGTGTGAATGTGATACGGGGCGTGTTGGAGGGCGTTTAGGGGAGGGCAGCAGGCAGAACTGGGCTGGGGCTGGCAGTCTTTGTTCCAGCAGGGATAAACGCTGGCCGCAAAGCAGGAAACGAGGTGAGGCTCCAGTCTTCCAATCTCTCCTCCCCTCTCCTTCCTTCGCCTGGTTCCCTCCCCCTCTGTCTCATTTTCTGCATCTTTCTGGTGCTCTAATCTGTCACTGCTGCCTCCCCAGTCGGCTCAAGGATGCTGCTGTCTGCTAGCCTAGTATGGGCCATTGCTGCTGTAGAATCCATTTCTTCCCTCTGCGCTGTCTGGACCAAACGGTAAAAGCAGTATCTTCTGAAGGCGGCAGGCTTGTTTCAGCACTGGGGATTCCGTTATAAATGTGTGGTTGTGCGCATGTGTGTGTTTAGTGGAGGGGGGGTCTGAGTGTGTCTGTCTATATGAGCATTATATTCACTTGTTTCCTAGAGACAGAGCTGGTGGAGAGACTGTAAAGCTGTGCTTGATTATGCTGAGTCAAAACAGGCTTGTCTGTCGCACTGTCCCTCTTTTTGCTCTCAAAATTTGCAGGGACATTACACAACATGCTAATGCTGCTGTTATATTTCTTACACTTGTCTTTCTGTTTTACTGTGGACAATTTGTCCTTACTGTATGCATGTTGGTGTAATTATGGATGATGGATGGATTACATGCCACTGATTGTATAGGATAAGTTTTTTTAACTGATGTTTCTAAAGTTGTCTCTGAGAAATCATATGTTTTGTTTTATTTATTAAATGTATGTTGTAGCTTGCTATGTTTTTATTGACATCAGAATTTCTTCAAGACAAAAAGTCCAACCAAAAAAGCAGCTGTCCATTTGAAGATTTTGAGGGCCCCACTGAAACAGGACTGATTGCATGGGTGCAGACTTTGGAAAGGTTATTTAACTCATTACAGGATCTCTTTGAGAATGAGTACTTTGAGTATCCATTTTGGCATCCATAATCCATTCATTGTTTGTAATGTATCAAGGAAAAACATTAGCTGGTTCTAGCTACTCAAATTTGAGGATTTTGTTAATTTGTCTGTTTTATAGCATTGTTTGTACAATATTATTGGGTTGGAAATCAAAATCTGGATTCTAGTTAAATGTAATGAGATTTTATGAGTATTTTCTTATGAATTATCAATTGGTGTAATCTATAACAAAAACAATCATTAGTTGCAGCCATAAAAATGGATAATGTTGCTTTTGTGAAGGCTGAATATCAGATGCTAAAATTAGAATTCATGTCACATAAGTCCCTGGAGATCTAAGTAGGGGGGTGTTTGGGGAAATGATGGGTAGGAGCAAAGGTGGAGTTGAAGAGGAAGAAATGAAAAAAAGCCACAGATCATCCTTCATCCCTCATGAGGTCACAGCAGTCTCTCCGTGATGACTGTATGTATCAAGTAAAACCTCTTAGAGGGTGACATCATTACTGCAGAGAAATACTGTATACTATCTCATACATATTTCACCCCCTGCTCCCTGGCTGTCTCTTTCTTTGTTTCTCTTAAGCACTGCTTTGTGATCTCTGATTAATCTCAAAGCAACAGTCTGTATGGCTGTCTGTATGTTTAGAGTTGTGATCAATAGTCACTTAACAGTGTGGTGAGTCTTCCTCTGGGAGTAAGATGTGCTCTGGGGGTGTCATGAAGAGTCTGTGCAAATAATGTATCTGATGGCTTTTTCATTGTAAAATGTTTCACAAATGTTGTAGTTAACAGTTTGCCATGAAGCATTTGCTTTTGCTTCATGTAAGAACCTTTGCTAGTATGATCGATGGTGAATTAAATTAAACTCTAATGTCGAATTGTTGTACATATTTTTGTCTATAATGAATGTGATACAAATTATGTTGTTACCGTTCCTCACATGTTCCTTGATCATTTCATAGACTGTAGCTGCAACATCTGACATTTTGTCCAGTATCCTGTGCCAAGTTACCACAAAGTTTTAATGGCATGTTTATTAATGGATCATGGCTTCAGACACTCTGTCAGTGGTTTGTGGTTATTGCTAATAATTACACCTTCTGATTGGACATATCCTAAATGAGCTGTTATAAAGAGCTAAGGCTAACTCATAGAATCTAAGGCTGCTTTATTGCATATCATCAAACCAGGTGGAGTGGGACTACATTTATAGTAAAAGAAACAAACAAATAAAACAAACATATGTAGCAGGGACATTGTTTTGTCTATAATCATTTAATGAACATGCTAACATTCTGGGTTCAAAATATCACCAACCCTCTCTATTCTTCATGTTTCTCTGGTTATAGAAATAAGCAAACTGAATGTATATCAAAAATGCCCTTATTATTGTGATATTAATTTAATCCTGTCACCCTATCCTGTATCTGTTGTACTCAGAAGCTTAAATTATTGCCAAAACTGTTTCATTTAAAGGCTTACAGTGGTAATGGAGGTGTTTCAGATCCATTTGTGCAGCCCAGAGGTGTTCACCGCTGCGTGTGTTTGCATTTCAGAGTGAGAGGGCCATTGTGAAGGAGAGGGAACTGTCCCTGGAGCTCACCAGAATCAGGGATGAAGTGGGTAAGTGGGATACAGTGTGATATGGCATCGCAGGGAGGGAAAAAGCAGTGTCACTCACTGCTTACTGCTATAATGTATAATGTAGTATAGGCCTCTACTATAAGGTATGGGAGGAACAAGTCAGCTCAGGGAATCCACTCTGGGGGGAAAGTCTGGATTTATTCAAAAATCAAACACCATATACAGGACCAGACACTGTAGAAATAGTAAACTGTTGTCATTGTCTAAAGTCTGAGAGTTTATAATTTATTATTTTTTTTAATGATTTTTCAAATAAATGGGCAAAATGATACAAAATAAACATGATGTTTTGTAACAATTTATTATGTCACTTGCCATTTAACAATACAAACATTACCATCCAGACATTAGAATACAATAATAATAAAAAAATAAAAATAAAAAAAACAATAAACTGAGAAGCTGTTAGTGTTAAATTAACTTTTGCGTGTCTCCTTAAAATAAAGTTGCTTCTATTAATCAGTACGTTACCTAGATTTGGTTCTAGTGAAACAAACTAAAGCTCTACATTATGTTGCAGCTTTCAGTGTTGCACACTGGGAGCAACTGCAGCGGGAGAAGGAGGAACTGGAGCGCCGTTTTGAGGCTGAGCTGCAGGGATTGCGGGCTCAGCAGCAGAGGGAGCTGGGAGCTCTGGAGGAGCGGCTGAAGGTTCAGCACATGGCAGAGACCGAAAGCCTACAGGCCCAACAACGAGCCGAGCTGGAGGAGCTACGGGTCAAACAGCAAGAGCAGGTGTGTGTGTTTTAATGAAGATATATCTGTTTAGTCCACATATGATATGAGAAGTAAAGATGTGATGTCACTGAAAGGGTAGGGTCACCTAAATTACAAAAAAATATATTTTATTTAACTACTTCTGTTTCTGAGAAACAATTTCCCAGTTATTCTGATTAATCCACAGACCACCCCATGAACTGTTTTCATTGGAAGTGCTATACTGAAGAAATTGTTCCTGTGAAAACAGTTAGCAGTACACTACGTAGTACATTATTATAATAGTATGAAATTATTTTTGTGATTGTTGATTCTCTAAATCTTGGCCCCAGATTGAGGAAATGAGTGAGAACCAGGAGGCTTCCTTGATGGAGATGGAGACGGCTCACAATGACACACTGGCCACTCTGCAGGAGGAGCACGCCAGAACTGTGAAGAGTAAGCACACCATTTGAAACCTGTTGCTCTCGTATACTGACTCATTCTGCTGCAGGTCAAGAGAGATGATCATGTTATTTTTTTGTGTCAGATCTGAAGATGGCCCATGAACAGCAGACGAAATCTCTGGAAGAAGAGTTTCAAAAGATCAGATTGTCACTGCAGGTAAATAGTTCTCCTTTAAAATATATTAGAAATGTGGTGTAATATTTTTTGGCGTTAGTGACAGTAACATGTTAATATCTATCTGATCACCAGGATCAGGTGGACACGCTGACGTTTCAGAATCGCAGCCTCAGAGACCGAGCCAAGCGTTTTGAAGAAGCTCTGCGCAGGAGCACAGATGAGCAGATAGTGGTAACTGCTGCATGATACAGTACAGGACAATATGTTGACCGCTTCGGTGACAGTAGCTGCATTAAACTTAAAGAAAACATTTATTGGTTATAAAGAGTGATGTGATTTTCACTAATGTTGTCTGCTGTTGCCAGGATGCCTTGGCACCATATAAACATATTGATGAGGACCTGAAGAGTCTGAAAGAAGTACTGGAGATGAAGAATCAACAAATTCATCAGCAGGAACAGAAGATCTCAGAACTGGAGAAAATAGTAGGCTTCAAATTTCTGCTTTTGTTTAGCAACAGAGGGAAACTGGAGATTGTTTCAAGCAGTTTTGTGTGTGAAGTTGTCAAAAATATTAAACCTACACATTGAAGTTGTACTTTCAAATTCCTAATATCCAGGGTAAGCTAGAGACACCATCAAATGACAAAAACGGGACCTATGCACTCCCAGTAGTTTTTAGAAGAAATGTGTCCTTTGTAAATTTAACATTTTGCCTGTTTTACATAATTGTCATACAGCATTTGAAGAATTTAATGTTGTGCATCTTTTCTCCTGTGTTTTTGAGCAGGCTGAAAAGAATGTGTACCTGGAGGAGAGACTGCAAGTGTTACAGCAGCAGAACGAGGACCTGAAGGAAAGAATTGACAAGAACCTTGCTGTGTCCAGGTCAGTTAGGTTTATATACATTCTAGTGCAGATTTAAAACCACTTGAAACCAGTAGAAGTGAATTTAGGTGGGTTTAGGAGGCACATTGATAAAATTACAAAGAAGATATTTAAACATTTATTTCTGCAACTTTTTCAATATGACATTGTGATTTTCTGGATACATTGTATATTGAATAGTACATAATAACCCATGCATACATAATAATAAGCACCATGATTTAAACAATCTGTGCAAACATGAGAAACTATTTTGGGCCTGTTTTTACCAAGCAGAATCACTTAAGATTAAAACTACAACTTTGCTGAAAATTTCTGACTCCTGCCTTTGAACGCAATGCAGCACTCGTGCACAGTGCTTGGGACATTTTAATGTATACCAGGACTTCTCCTAAGCTGCCAGTACTCTCCTCGGCACTCTCCATATTAGATTTTCTGCCCGCTACGCGAAACTCACCTGTTCCTTTTCTAGCCTACCTACTAATCTCTGTCGGCGGAGAGAGACGAGGGTGAAGAGAAGCTCAGGTCTGAATGTAGTTCTTCAGTGTCAGTTTTCATGAACTGACCAATCACAGCCTGGATGTGGCGGGACATTTAAAAATATTGACAAATATGTGTCATTTACACTGAGGACAGGTCAGAATCAGAATAGGTGCGTTTGACTTCATGCTGCGCTGCACAGTGCTGACTTAACGTGAGGCATGCTGGACTTGAAATTAGGCATGCTGGTTAGAAATTGTGTCCGACTTTCGCCAGCGCTGCAAAACATCACAATGTCACATAAACCTCGCGGGAGCAAGGCGGTAGCAGTTGCTTTTCTCCAGCTGCACAAAGTTGGAGCCACACTATTGCCTGGTCTTGCAGCATTTTTCTTTGCAAATGCCGTGAGATCAGTCATTGATCTCAGCTTATGCGAGCCGATGCAGGTAGAAAGTGTCTGATTGGACGGCGCTGTTTTTATACCCAGCCCCTGCAGTCACCTACAGCTCACATTAGACTATCAAGTCGTTGAAAGTCAGCCTCAGTCATCTAGAACGCAACTAATGTCTCCATTACTTTTTGAAAGCTTTTGTTAAAAATGTTCTGAAAAACAACAAACAACAAAAAATGTTACATAACAAATGAAACAATGCACAATAAGAAAACATGCAATGCAACTGGTAAGTACTGGTACTTATTTCTTTCCACTTGAAGCACTGCTAGAGCGTGGTATTTATATTTGGACCTTTCCCTATCCCTCTTTTTTCTCAGGCAACTTTCTGAAGAGAACGCCAACCTGCAAGTGAATGTGGAGAAGGAGAGCAACGAGAAGAAGCGGTTGAGTCGCACTAATGAGGAACTGCTGTGGCGTCTTCAGACAGGCGAGCTCAGCCCTCGCATGTCCCCCAGCTCCTCCCCCATTCATAGACCTCTGTCTGGACCAGGCTCCCCTGCCCGCCCACACTCCTACCATCAATGACACTTTCAATGGAAGCCCTTGTATCAAACACTTTCTTTTGTTTGGCTTCGGAAGCCCTGATTTATTTCTCTGTTGAATGTTCTTCAATTGAAAGAGTAGAATTTTACAGTATGCAGATGGACAGACACATACATTTGTTTCTTGGAAAATGCTGCTCACCCATTGGATGCATTTCCTAAGTCCAACCCCAGGAATTTTAATCTCTGACCTAAAGAATTGTATTAATAATTACGCCTCTTATCATTCAAAAGGGAATTCTCTGTCCTCTTTCTTTTTTATTCCTCCTCAACGCCCCACAAAATAGGCGTGCTGTGATAGTGCAGCAGATGAAAGACCTGGTCATTTTAGACTTAATAGAGCAAGATCAGAGTCACAGTGCCTCATTTCCATCTCTTCGCCTCCATCTACATCACCACCGTCTCATCCAGCCCTCAGGGATGATGGATGTACGGGACACAGCAAACATCACAAGTGCAACAACGAACACAAGAAGCGCCTTTTGCCGTCATTCTCTCCTACCAGCAACGTCTATCAAGGCACAGGCAATACTTTGAGTAAAATCACAAACCTACCTACAGTAAGTTACTCTCAAAGTGTGGATTCTTCTCTGGGGCATGTTAACCTTTTCATGTTGAAATATTTCATATATCAGAAGTGTATGAATGACTACCTTGCCATCTAACCTCAACCATCCATTCTACTTTCTCCTTAAGCAACTAGATATCAACGTTGACCTGAAATGTTTGATTACAACAACTTAACAATTCATAAATCCATTGAACTGCCAACATGGTGTGACTATATTAATGATTATAATTTATCAAAACTGTACATATAGTTCACTCTTTAAAGCATGTTCTGTCTTCCAGTTCTAATGGTTTCCATTTTAGGATTACTTACAGTTTGACGATAATGAAGTATAAGGATGAAGGGGCAACACATGTTACCTTCTAATAAACAGAGTAGTATTTATTCAAATGAAACCAAGAAAAAAAAAGAATCATTGTATTACACATTTCAGACTAATCTCACATTTCTTATGTGAGATGATGCCCCTCAAGGTCAGTCAGGTTAAGAAAACATTTCCTACAAAACAAAAGTACAGGATCACCAAAGAGGAAATCATAAAACACAGCAGTTCATGTACTGTAGCTGTCACGTGTCTAGAGTTAGGTGCTGCAGAATCAGCCAGAAATGGTGCATAAATTGCAGTTCTAGTCAAAATGTATTGACCTGAACACATGTAAATCCAACATCTATTGGTTTTGTTGCAATCATACAGTCTCTTTCTTTACGTGTACCTTATCCTCACTGTTGGTGCTGCTGTTTTCTCCATTGCTGATTGTTTTCTATGTGATTTGAAATTCACCACAAAAAAAACTCATGAGCAAATGTGATGGAAAAAAATATTATGGCTTCCAAACATTCATTCTTTCCATTTATACCTCCAGTTGACGCTTGGCAAAATTCCCGTCAAAAATTGTTTGAGAATCAAAACTTATAAAATTATCTAAATATGACTATATCATATCATAAAAATCTGCAAACTGTTACCTCATTTCTCATTGTAGAGAATAATCTCAGGTCTTGGGGAACATTTTGAGTGATCAAAAGGAAACAACAGTCATCCTTTTTTGTATTGTACTTTTTTTTATACTTTTGCTCATGTTTACATAGCCACTCAGATCTATGTTGTAAGATATCCTTTGTATACAATTGTTTGAATGTCCAAAATAAGTTTAGTTATTTTAAAGAGCTTAGTGCAGTTAGCAAATATATAAAATAGTTTTAAGAAATATTTCTTTATTATGATAATATAATAATCAGCTCCCCCAGACACATAAAATGCAGAAATCTGCTCAAACAGGGATTTGGTTGTAGGTGAGTTGCAATTACTGTTAGGACAACAAGTTGATTGTGTTGGAGTTGGTTGGCTTTACTGTGTTCTGCAAGGAAGTGGAAATAATATTCCTCTCTATCAGGTACTCTGATTGCACTGATTGCCTCTGTGTCCTATGGGTATGACCTTGTTCTCATTTACTGAATGTTTGTTCAACACTAGAATAAGAGGATTTGTTTACAGTTTACATCCAGTGTCAGAGAAGGTTGGTGTATCACATGGATGTTGGTACTTTGGTAGATTTTTTGCAGGACTTCGTTGTAAAGATTGTATTCAGTATTTCACAAATCACGCTCTGGATATGTTTACATGAAAGCATGTCTTTATAAGGTTGTTGTGTATTATTTTTGTTTTACATTTATTGTGCATTTCATTTATTTATTTATTTGTCTTCCTCCAGAACTGCAACCGTAGCTTAGCTCGTTGAAGTAATGTGGTCAGTGACACTAAAGTCTATTCTGTAAATGTTGCACTTTGTATTCAAGTATTAAATCGCGATAAGAAAATAAGTGTACAAAAATCAGATCTGGCATGGATATGTCTTTAAATACATAATTGTAGCGCAGTTCAGCTGTAAATATGCAAAGCTTCTTGGACCATACAGTATCTTAAAGGATACCATTGAAGCTTAAAACAGTAACAGAAACTATATACCTGTAATCCTCAAACTTGTCCCTCCCTCTTTCAAAAGCCAAAAATAGTAGCAAACATGGATTAGTGGGAAATAGAGAAAATAAACATGATTCAGGTTAGCAAAATAGCCTTGCTAGCATTAGAGCACTTTTGTTTGTTTATGTCACCACATGGATCATATTCATGTAACTTTAGGTCTGCTCAGCATCCACAACACCCCTGAAGGGCTGTATGCCCACCCAGATGGCTGTTCCCCAGTTTGAGAACCCCTGCTATATTTATTACTTCCTCTGCATAAAAGTCTGCAACATATCTATGGGCAGAGGGAAGATGATGGTGGAATTTCTCTCAGCTGCAATGTTGTTGAGGGTTTGCAGGTATCGCAGCTGGAGAGCAGAGGGTGACTCAGCAATTATCAAAGAGGCTTCTTTCAGAGCCCTGGATGCCTTCACCTCCCCCTCTGCAGAAATGAACTGAAACACAGACAGACATCATTATTTCTACAAATTTTCCCTTTTAGCATCTCTTGTTTTTCCTACAGTGTATCAAGAGTAGATTAAATTAAATCTTTCATTGCTCTCTTCACCTTTGCTCTGGCTTCTCGACTGGCTTCTGCCTCTGCTGCCATGGCTCTCTGCAGCTGCTGAGGCAGTTTCACATCCTTTATCTCCACACGCTCCACCTTAATACCCCACAGTTCAGTGGCTTCATCCAGAGTTTCCTGCAAGGCATTATTGAACAAATACTCCAGTCACAAAAAACAGTGTTATGTTTTAATGAACACTCACTAAAATAACTATGAAACCTATCACCCAACTCTCTCTATGGAGATTTTTAGCCTTTATTTACTCATTGTTTTAATTTTGTGTTATGTTTGTTCATTGGTTCATTCTCACCACTCTTATCATCCAAGCTACCAAATAACACACAGACAAACAAAAAGAGAAGCTAGTTAAAAATGAACAGTTATAGTTTCCGTTGCATTTGACCAAAATGGAGGTAAAAGGAGAGAGAATATTGGACTTCTAGTTATCACTTGGTTAGAAACATGATGATATTATTGCTCTATGTTTGCTGGATGTGTAAAAAGTCAAATATTTGCTAACATGTTAGCCATCAAAAAAATCCTAAATCAGCCTGTTTTTGGAGTATTCCAGAGTTAAAGCTCATTAGCCTATCTACTCAGGTTGTCAGGACAATGAAAAGCACAGTGACTTTGTGGTTGTGTCCCCGATTTTTCAAATGCTTTTCTCTTGAACATGCAAATGATGCACCTGGTCAAAATAATCTAATAATTGTAAGGGAAAATGGAGGGTAATGCAGTTTTTGTTGGATTCAACACTTAAGTCCTACTGTACAGCTACAAAGCATGCTGTTTGAGCTGTTTGGAGAACATTGATGGGATACAAATGTTAGTCCCCTTTTGTAGCTTTTAGAAAAAAGTCACATGAAGGTATTGTTTGGATGAAGGTTGAAATGGAAGTAGTTGGCCTAAAAATATGCTTTGTTGCCCCCACAAAGTCAGAAAAATTTTTAACTAATGTAGGTGTCACCAGAACATAAATTAATTTTGATTTTATATTTAACCTTTCTTTTACAATTCTTTTAGTTACCAAAATTAACAGACCCTATTATCTTCTGCCTCCAGCTCCTCATAAACCTTATTACAATTCATATCATCCTCACCTGCATACTGAGTGATATGCTCTCTCTGTCAGATAGCAGTTCTGCCAGGATTTTGGTGCCGAGTACATTCCTCAGGGTGGTTTGAGCCAGCAGCCGTGTAGATAAGTGTGCGTTGGACACATTGGCTACAGATGAGATAGGGCTGTGTATGCGGAAGTACACAACGCCATCCACAGACACGGTCACCGAGTCTTTGGTTAGGATCTGAAGGTAAAAAGCTGCATTTTTACTATTCCTACCCAGGAAGATTTTTATTAATGACAGAAACAAGCTGTGATACAGGTCAGGCACATATAAAAATAATAAAATAATAAATATAAATACATTCCCACATTTGAATAAAATAGAACAAGTGCAAAAACACATACTTCTTGTGGGGGGATGTCGAAGGAAACAGTTCTCAGATCAACTTTCACAAAGTTGTCAGTGCACGGCAGAATAAAGAAAAGTCCTGGAAAGAAATAATGCCCCAGCTTTTATGTTTTGTATCAATCATTGTCAGCACGTGCTTTGGCAATCTATTAAGACAATCCTATATTGTAGAAGTTGTTGTTAAATATAACAGGAAGAAATAAGTCAAAGTGGACAATTCTACTGGCTGGTATCAAATTTCAGAAAAGAAATGGCACAGGACTGTATATTAAGATGGTAGATGAAAACTAATTGGATCATAGTATGGAATCAACTTTTTAAGCAGACTTTTTCAGCCAAGAAACCAGTTTCTAAATATTTACCCCCAGAGTGTATGTATGAAACGCATTGCATGACAAACCTGGCCCTTTAGGTTTTCTGTCTGTGATCCGGCCGAGCCTAAAGATCACAGCTCGCTCATACTCCTTCACAATCTGGATGTTACAAACACAGCCAGCCAAACAGAGAACATAAGAAAGACAAAAAACAAAGCAGTGTAAAGGAAAAAATGATCTCATGACATGATATCACATAAGTAAACTAAAAGCAAATACATCCCTGTAAGGGTTAGATCCATAAATAAGTTAATAATATAAATAATGTATAGTTGGCATACCATCTATTCAGTGTCATCCACTTCTTCTGTGACAACAGCTACTATATATAACATTTAATCATTTAATTTATTCAATTGATTGGCCAATAATGCTTTTAAAAATGTTTTACAAAGTATAATCCCTGACCAAATACAGTGGATCACCCTGCCAAGCCACAATGTGTAGCACTGGAAAATGTCTGACTTTCGGCCCCCCAGTGGCTGTGGTGCACAACTACACACCTGCAATAAATAAACTGAAACAGTCTCATTTTTACACAAACAATAACCTGCCATCAGACCAATGTCAATGATTCCTTAATCACTTAAACTAAAAGATCCCTCTGGTTCTGTGTGCCTCCCACCATGTATAGCTCCCTTAAATAAAAAATAATAATAATTAAAGGCTTTTCTGGTCTGCCATACATGCACATGGGAAGCTGTTTAAACTTGATTGTAATTTTATAAAACAGTCATAAAACTTCCAGAGCAGTGAATACTGACATAAAAATTTGCTGTAACCCTAGCAAGTCTGGTGCAAAGACATCTGTATCAGCTTTCAGAAACAAATACTGGTCTAATCCTAATCAGTAGACATCACTGAGAATATACTTTACCTTAATACACATAAATATTGTGAGTGGGAAGGTAGCTGCAACAAAGAGGAGGGACAGGAGAACCAACAGCCACCCGAAACAACCCAGTCTTCCTGAGTTTTTATCTGCAGAGAGTGAAACACACTTTACAAGCTTCTACTGGAATATGGAGAAGTACAGTATACAGGTGAAACTCTAAAAATTAGCATATCGTGCAAAACTTAATTTATTTCAGTAATTCAACTTAAAAGGTGAAACTAATATATTATATAGACTCATTACATGCAAAGTGAAAAGGTTCAGTATTGTAGGCTCAAAGTGTCACAGTCTAATCAGCTAATTAATCCAAAACACCTGCAAAGGCTTCCTGAGCCTTTAATTAGTCTTTCAGGCCACGTTTACACATAGCCGGGTATTTAGAGAAACGGATATCCCCCCCCCGTTTTCAATAATAACATCGTGCACACAACATCGTTTTCAAAAAAGTTGTCGTTTACATCAACCCGCATAAATACGCCG
>JAPMOB010066600.1:0-26376 GCA_029875015.1 Lepomis gibbosus | reverse complement strand
CACACGTCTTCGCGAATTAAAAACATTCAAACACTCAAACCCAGACTCACAACCTATATCTGCCGCTTATAACATCTGCAGCAGGGGGTAGCAGCTTGCTTGCCAGCAACAGGGAAAGCAGTGACAGCGGAGGCTTCGGCAGAGGCAGTGGAGAGTGACAGAAAAGGGGATGTGAATGAGTGCCCCAACACTGTAACACTAATCAACACTGGAACAGTAGTAGTAGTAGTTGCTATATTTGTTAAGATTATTTGGAGGTGTAGGTGACAGAATAGGTTTGTTTTCAATGTAAGAAAGGCAAATAACGTCTGTTACAATGAACATTGGGGTGGCACGGTGTTCCAGCGGTTAGCACTGTCGCATCACAGCAAGAAGGTTGTGGTTTCAAACCTTGGTCGTGTTACGGGCTTTTCTGTGTGGAGTTTGCATGTTCTCCCCGTGTCTGCGTGGGTTCTCTCCGGCTTCCTCCCACCATCCAAAGACATGCGGACTAGATTAATTGGTGTCTATAAATTTTCCTTAGGTGTGACTGTGACTGGTTGTCTGTCTATGTGTGGCCCTGCGACAGACTGGCGACCTGTCCAGGGTGTACCCCGCCTTTTGCACAATGTCGGCTGTGACCCTGTACATAGGAAAAGCGGTTGCATTGTAGTTATTATAGTTTAATTAACTTTTGCCAGAAGTAGATGTTTAGAAAATGTTGCTGATGTTCATGAGACACTGCCCTCCTCCCTCAGCCGACGACACAGAGATCTCATTCGATCCCGACGATATCATCACCGGGATCGAGATGATCGACGAGGGCTGGTGGCGAGGCTACAGCCCAGACGGCCATTTTGGAATGTTCCCAGCCAATTACGTGGAGCTAATCTAGCACCCCCACACACCTACCCCCAGATGATCACACTGGCAGCCACACAGGACCTCTGCAGTAAAACAACACACAGCAAAGTTACTCCTTGCACAGTGAGCTGATCTGGCTGAAACGGAGCACGTGTTCCTTCATGGACCAATGAACGGATGGTAATCGTGGGCCAGAAGCTTTTGAAAACTTTCCTCATTTCAAGAAAGCAATTCCAATAAGTTGTTGATGTTGCAAGCAACCGATGGCATAGTTTAGGGATTTGTGAAGACCCATAGGTTGACCAGAACTCCCTCCCATTCCCCCAAATAGTACATCTCTTGCCTATAAATGTGATGCAGTAAAATAGCAGCCTTTTGTTAAGTTTTAAAATCAATTGTGAGTGTTAAAAGCACTTCTAGTTAGCATTCCTTACAGTGACTTCAGTTCTATTTCAGGTATAATTTTGTTGTTACTTGTAGCAAATGCTCCTGTACATTTCAGGAAGAAAAAAAAATAATCAAAGATGGCGGTACAGTATAATCTTTCGCCTTGTTTTTGCCTTTCTTTACCGGCAGACTGAATTTTCCTTTTTTTTTATGTGATTGAACTTACATCCTGTGTGACTTTCAAACCATTGATTTAGTACTGATCTGACTGGTAGTTGAAGTGAATATTTTAAAAAAAAACAGATGATGCTTGCTGTGGTCGACATTAGTGGGGAATGCCTAAAACGGTTCCCTTTAACTCACTTTATAATGGTTGTCTTCATTTCAAGTCCTTCATCATTTGAACCAGATTATTTCACCATATTTTACTTTTCAGGGACAGGCTGAAGAGAAGAAAGCATAAGTCAGCATTATTTTTCTTTTTTTTTCTTTGGATCTCGCTGGTCTGAGGTTGATTTTGAGTGTACAACAGATCTCGAATAAGTAATATGGGGTGTTATGGTGCCATAATAGGGGGCAGTGATTGGTGACATTTTAATTGAACAGTTTGAAATTAGAATTTATTGACATCAGAATTTATAAGTTCAATGTTTTTATAAAATAACAAAATGATTGCTCTTTTTAGGTCAGTCGACAAATGAGTTGGTCATGAATAGGAAAGGGCATTGTGTATGCATTGCATTCTTCATGTTTTTTTCCAGAGTCTATTGTAATGCGCAGACATTATTCATAATAAAATAAATAAACAATCTGTGTTGTCATCTCTCTCTCTCAGCAGAGCATAGTAGGGCCTATATGCCGCATACGTTTAGAAAAGCATTGAAATAACATAGAAAACCTTCAGGGATTTTCAGAGGTCTAACAGGAACTCAGACGTATACACACACTCAGTATGTGTTCTACTATCAGTTTCCTGGAATGAGGCAACAGCTGGGGAATTCACCTCTTTCGTGTTTCATTTTCACATGAAAAATCAGATTTTACTTCTCCCACATCCTTCAGTTAAATCTTCGTTCAGTGAATGATGCGACTTGCAAATATAAATTTATGAAATGCTTGGTTGACTAAAATTTGGATTGCCAATTTGCCTGTATATATATTTAAATTATGTCTACCTCCATTAATAATAAACAAAAATAATTTAACAATAATGTGTGTATATATATATACTGTATATATATATATATATAATACATAATTTTGTTTCCTGATGTTCCTGTGTCAGACAGGTCATGGAGATGTTAAGCTTCATTTCAGCCATGTGTGTCACAGATTGCAAATCTCTTACTGTGCAAGTCACAAATTCCTGCTGAATATTGCTCAAGAAGAAACAATGTCTTTACGTGTTAGGTTTCCAGTAATGTTTTGCAAAGTAACTCCTGCAATAAAATGCTGACTTATTAATTAGAGTATCTTTGAATGCTCTGTTTCCATTAAATGCTTTACAAATATTCAGTTTTAGCCTGTATCTTACCTTGAATGGAATATTAGTATATTAATATTAGCTTGTCACTAAATGAATCAACCTGTTATCTGGGTTTTTACAAATAAACATTCAGTTTCAGGACAATTTCCTCTTACACCTAAATCAACTAGAAACTATAAAAAGATATCAACTCCCACTATTAAAGTTTTACACCCCCACTTTTAATGATTGCAGATAAAGTTAATATGCTTGTTACGAACAACAGGATGCATCTTTACACCCATTTTTCTGGAAAACCTCATTATGTAACAGCGAATGACTGTTTCTTGCCATGACTGGAATCTTGATGTGCCAGTTACATGCTTGAAGATTGTTCCCAGGATAGTGACTCACCTCAGACAGGAAATCTTTTCTGTGTTGGATTCACAATATCTTCTCCACACGTTCTCATTTACATTGTGCTGTCCTCACCTCAACCTCATATGTTTATGTCAGTGAAAGTCTGAAATGAATAGTCTGGGGATTTTCTCAATGTAACACCCCATGTTTTTGCTCATCGTCTCTACATTTGTTGTCGGCTGCATGAGATAGAAAAGAGTTCTGCAAAAAATATTGTCACAATTAAGTGGAATTAAAATGACTTTCCTATAAAGCTTTATGTGTGACATTAACTATGAATATGTTATCATAGACGCTCTAATCTCACCACACACCTGACCTCTGAATGTTATTTTTTTATTTCTGCATTTCTTACTCTTGCATAAAAAATAGTGAATTACACATCTAATCTAGATCCAATCTTTTATTTATCCTCTAAATAATCAGCGGTAACTTACACTTAACATCTGTTATAAGATCTCATTTCTGTCTTGAGTCAGTCTGTTCATGTGGAGCTGAATTAACATGAGTAGTTCAACATCATATTTCTTCCATTTTCTTGCACAGCGCCTTGTTGATCATCTCGACAATCACAATTTCAATTTCAGCAAAACAAAAACTTGTTTTCTATCTATCAAACAAAAAAAATCCCTCTGAGATTTGGACAGTTTGTAGGTATTTGGTTATTTTGACATTTAAATGTTAATCATTTTGAAATGTCATACTCTATCCGCAACAGATAGAGGAATAGGGCATCCCCTTTTTAAATAGATCAAAAACATGCGGAGGAAATGTGGATATGTGTCGAGTGCAGCTTTATCACTCGTCAGTGTTTTTATCACGAGATATGTGGGACTGTACCAAGTGTGGGACAGCCAAAGGAAAATGGAGGGAAAATACAGCAGTTTTAAATGTGACCTCGAGAAAATATATGAAAATGGTTTAAAAAATGCTAAAGCATCTGTCTTTCATCTGTAAGTCATGCAAAAAGTAACTTGACTCTGATGCTTTGCAAGCTCACTGGCATGTGGCCATAAGGAACATAAAATCTTAGGACAACTCCCTCTGACTCACAACTTGTAGTAGAGAAATAATTTTTTTCCTCATCTCTAGTAGGAAAAGCTGCTTCTGCATTGTCCTGGCATTTTATTTTTAACCAATATCTTTCAGGCAACGGCCAGTAGAAACCATTTTAAAGAACTAGTGCATGACTTCTTCCTTAAAATGTGAGGTCTTCAATCCTTGTAGCTACCAGTAAGTCTCAAAACGTCCAACATGTGAGCTTTCAGAGAATCCTTTACTCAGCTTATGAGTCAAAAATACGTGCTTGTGTTACTCCAATTTAAAGCACTACACAAAACACTAAACAATGCCATTTCAACAGCAAATCTGGTCTATTTTGGTCCTAAGTGCAGCAGCAGATCAACTTAATTCAATTCAATTTTATTTATATAGCGCCAGTTCATGCGCAATAAGATAACTCATAGTGCTTTTCATAGCAGGTAGACCGTACTCTTTGTGATATTATTTACAGAGACAGAGCAATTGCTACCATGAGCAAGCACTTGGCGACACAGGCAAGGAAAAACTACCTTTTAAGAGGCAGAAACCTCGAGCAGAACCCTTTACTACATTACATTATAGTCAGGAGTTAAAGCTTTGGTTTAATTTCAAATGTCATGATGCTGTACACACATTATTATTATTTTTGTTGTTATCATTATTATTATTAGCATTATTATGGATGTAAGAGTGACCTAACACCCCCTGAAGTACTTGCCTTTGCTGAACTGCAGTGGTTTAACTTCTCCTCGCCAGGGCTGCAGTGATGTACAGATGTACTGCAGGTCACTGTGATGCCACCATTGGGTGTGGTTACAGGTGCAACAGGCTTGAAACTTTCAGCTTTCCACACTGTTAAGTTACTCTTTGAGCTTAAGTAATTACATCGCTATCAAATAAAACTGTGTTTATTATCATAACTAATCTTGATACTCCCATAATAAAAGGCTACCTCGCTTTGCCGTGTTTTATTTTAGCATCCGCTCAAAATAAAATAAGGAAGCAAGATGCTTTCAAAATGCTCATTCATTGTGGTATTCAACACTTCATGTTGTACTTCTTAAAAGCTATTTTGAGACAGCTGGAAACATCTCCCGCCTTTACACACATAAACATAAAATGAATGTCCCTGTAAACATTGTAATCTGACTGATTGTGTAATATACAGTTTATTAGCCAACTCCAATAAATATTTGATAATTTTTCAAGCACTGGTGTACGTTGACAGTAAGTGGTTAAATTAAAGTCTGAAACATATTGTTTTAATAATGTAGACAAAGATAAAGGGGAAATGGTATCCTTACATTTAGTCACATTTAAAGCTTTATTTGGGCATCAGTTGAATGTTGCTTTCACTTCCCCAATTGTAGAAATTTCAGTGACCAGGCTTGTAGTCATAGTATCACTATACCGCCAAACATAGTTAAATTATTATAACTTGTAAAGTGTATGTTAGAAATAGATTTTTGTTAATAATTTCTTGAATATATTTGTCTCATGTACACAATGTATGGTATAATACGTACAAAAAAAATAATGACAACATGTGTTGCTAACAGCATTGTAAACTTAAGAAACTTTAATTTTTCTTTAATGAATAATAAGCAACATGGTTCGACTAGTACAATGGAGACATGGTATCCACATGAAAAGTTTGATCCACAAATTGAAACACAGCTGTTGTTTTTCGTCTGAAACTCTGGAGATGAAACAGAGAATAGACATTGTGTGACAAAAGAAAAAACTCAGTTTCCCAAGATTCATTTGCTGCTGAGCGATGAGTCGACCAATGAAACAGTTCTGTGGAGACACCTTCCTACTTCTTGGTGTGAAGTTGAAGAGGGCACCGCATGAATTACTGTCACAAAACACAAGCCAGAGACTAGAGGACAACTTCGGGAAATGGGTGAGAATTATTTTTATTTTTATTGAAGCCAGATATTATTACATATTTATGTTAGATGTATTTTAAATATTGTATAGTTTTATTTATATACAAACTGTATACTTGCTAAATATGAACTCTTTCAATGTCTTTGTTTATGAAGTATATGAAAAACTGTACCACGTCTGCTTTTGCAAAAGCAAATGAATGTACCTTACATTCATTTGTAAAAGAAACTATTTTTGATTTAGAAACCTATAATGACTTTACCTCAATCTTTAGCAAGTGCCCAAATTAATGTATCACAATATTTTGACTGACATCAATATCTGATAGAAAACAAACCACCATGGCTAATGCATTTGTTCACACACAAGGAAACAGTAACAGTGCGTGTTTGAAAGTGCTTGACAAATAATACAATATTTCAAAAATATTTTTTCAACACATGAAATGGAGAAGTTAGAGGCTACTGAAAGCAGAATTAAAGGTTCAAGCCACAGCACAGGAAACAAGTGATCTCAAAAGAGAAGCATATTGGTTTTGCACACAAATGATATCACTGTGGGTGGGAGGTAGAGGTTTTGAGCTGCCTGTTTGTGAAGAATGACATTTCATTCTCAGAATTACATTTCATTCCCAGGGCATCTGATTCTTTAATACTTTTCATTTGCTGATTATTTAACTCATAAAATGCATTAATAATATGCATTCCTGCATATTAAGGCATTCACATGAAAAAGCAAAAACACACCCAATAAGAGCTGTAAGACACGAGAATCATGCACATTTGATCATGTTCCCTCATGTTTACCTAAATACAGGGAATAGTAAGGCGTTATGCTGTACATCGAGTTTATTTTTTAGATGATGATCTCGCCGTTGTCAAATATAGTTTATGTGATACAATATCATACAGTGCATCATACAAGCGGTTTTGTTCATGAGCAGGAAGTGGTTTTGCAACCTGTGGTTTTATATCAGGCTCAGTTGACAATATGTTTGACAGATTTCTGTTTTGTGTGCTGATAGATAATCTGACCATAGCACTTATTACAAAAACTACTCCATTCCCAGCAGTGATGATGATCACTTTTGAAACTTTTTGTAGGAACGATATTTTTTAATCTTTTTCCATTTTCCATTTCTGCATATAACGTTTCTGTAACGCGACTTAGTCTAATCTAAAGCCTTAACTTATGGTTCTTGCAATGAAGAAGCACTTGGCTCCTTGACTCTACTAATTCAAATTCACTCTACTGTTTTGGCGTAAAATGTTAAATGTCTTGTCCCCTGCTGTGTGTCCCATGTCGTTGTTTGAAGCTCAAGAGGACCAGAGTGAGACGTTACAACAAACAGCAGCCAGTGATGAAGAGAAGGGGACAGACAACCAGGTACTAACCTCAGTCACTGCTGATGAAATGTCAGTTGCCCTTCTGTCCAAGCAATTTCCATCAGTTACAGTTAATCAGTGACTACAGACATGACTACCCAGAGTGAGTTATGCGTTGTGTTTTCATTTCCCTTTTTTAGTGAATTTGAGATAGTGGCAAATTTCTAAAGTGTTGATTGTGTGTGTACAGTCGTTTCATCTCAGTGGCTGATTGTGAAATGAGTAACAAGGAATAAGTGATTCTGCTTCGTATCTTGAGAGGGCTACGAAACGCACGCATGTATCTCACCCATAAAGCATACCACAATATTTCAATGCACATACAGAAACTGCAGGAGGTCCTCACAGCCACTGTTCTGGTAACTGAAATGAGAGGTACAATATGAGAAACACAAAATAGCTCATCAAATTTCCAAAGCTGATGCTAGCTGAAAGGCTGGTGGTTTCTGTGGTGACTTCTGGCCTGCCGATTGCATCAATCCAGCCTGCCACTGACAATCATTGCGAGAATCACATATCAACACCTTGACATCAACATCACCCACACAGTTTTCCAAAAAATTTCATCTAGTGGAAATCAACTGAATGTTTCACAATGATATTCACGCTCTGGGGTAGAGTGAAATCTGCAGCAAAGGGGTGACAGTATGTGGCTTAGAGTGCAGACGTTTCCTGTAGGCAACCATTGATGCACACCCCTGAATGTTTTGTGAATCAGATCTGAAAACAATAACCGAAAGTTAAAAAGGCCCATCGTGAATACCTGTGAATTTTATTCAAGAATCCGAAGCAAAATGTTGCACATGTCGCACATTTATCAACCAATCACAGTGCTGGAAAAACAGATAAATCAATTTGTGAAATGTAATTTTTTTTACAAAATCTGCAGAGGGAAAAATAGGTTATATAGAAAAGTGGAAGGTCAGAGCTATTGGCTGTTAGCTGGGAACAGCAGTGTGGAGCTGCTGAACTCTGACTCAGTCGGGGCTATCTTGGTTAGAGGCCTGCACCTTCACTATTACTCACACTGGAGGCCTACTTCTCGGAACCAGGAACCACATAGAGGAACTTGATTCAATATGAAACCACCTTGAGCCGTTTTGTTGTACAATGACTGCCACAGAAATAAAGCAGCTTCTACGTATGGTGATTCAAAGTAAAATATTGACAGTGTCCATTATGGTCTCTTCTGACGTCCCATCTGTTGAAATCAATCGTCAGAGAGGCATGTGAATTCTCACATGTAAATATCTGCCGTGGAATACCGTAATCAATGCTTTCACTGAACAGAATGAGTATAACAGCATTTGTGCTGTTTGAGCCTGTGTTCACACAGCAGGAATAATATTGTTGCTGTGAAAATCTGACAACTACCACTTCTTTATGCCACATACTTTATATTGCCCACATAAAAAAAACTTTTGATCTTGGCCTTGTATCAGGTGATTTTTTAAAGAGATAACTTTAAAGCACAACCTCAAGAATCAAACTTTTAAAGCCGCAATGAGAATATCATCAGGGTGAAAATACAGAAACTGTATTGTCTTCATAAACAGTTTGTCTTCTAAAGTCTTGTTGTTTTATATTTCATTTCTTGAAATCTCTCCAACTGAAGGTTTTATTTCTGCATGCCTTCACTGTTTCATTTCTCCTTTCTTGCAAACCACAAATAGTGACATTGTCAATTTCTTGTACTGGAGTTCTGAGTAGTCTGGGCTGTGAAAACTCGATACACCTAATTTCTTGGTATCTTAAAATCCTCTTTAAAATTACCCACACTAGTTTTGCAGTAATACAGCAAACATGCAACCAGTTGGGGGTTTTTTTGTATGTTTGTTTTGTTTTAGCTATTAGAAAGCAGTATCTTTATTGAAGGCCTGGCTTCCCATCAATCAACACAGACAGATGGTGTGCTGTTTACAACACTTTATGTATAAATTAGTACTTTGGCTTATGTTTGTTTTCCAAAGTGACATTTGCGATACCAGTGACTGACAACTCTAGACCAAAAACCCCACAAGTCTGCTGCTTTCTCTCCAGACAGGATGTGTAGCGGTTATCTATTGAAAGTAGCGGTAAAACCCTACTCTCTGATTTTGACGTTTCATTTCAACATTTGCGTCCCATGAGATGACTCTGTGTCGTTTTTCCCATCTATGATAATACCCTCAACTGTAAAACAGGTTTCCGTGTCAGTGCAGTGGACAGTGTCACATTTACAGGAGCTACTTGCCTTTGATGCAAAACACACAGACTGAATTTCTCTAATGCATCTCCTTTTCTCTACGCTAGGCCTCTCCCTCTGTCATTGAGATTCATGACTCTATGACTGAATGTGAGGAAGAAGCGAGGCCTAATCTAGTGCTGATAGAGGAGAAGGTTTTTGTGTCACGTCTGCACTCTTTTATGAAGGAGAGAGGTACACCCATAGAAAGGATCCCACACCTGGGCTTCAAGCAGAGTGAGTTGACGTTTGTTAGCACCATGCTTGCTGTTAAGTGAACACAATATTCACATGCAGTGTGAATGGAAACAATTAGGTTTTCATGTTTGTGTGTTTTCCACTCCCAGTTAATCTTTGGAGGATCCACAAAGCTGTTGAGAAACTTGGGGGTTATGATTCAGTAAGTACGAGTTCATTATTCAATTGTTCATAGTCTTTTGACTGAAGCAGAAGGTGTCAGTGTTTACTGGCTTCTAAATGGAAAATAAGCTGTAGGTCAGGTGCTCTAACATGGTGGTTTCTACCACACCGGAGGACATTTAGGCTGCTGAGCTTTCGATGTATCACCACCTATATTCTGTTGTCTTTGATGTTGACACTGCGGGGCACGCTCTGAGAGTGCAACTCATTTTGAAATTAGCACTAGAGCGGGGCAGGGGGCTCCAAAATAAGGTTGACCTTGACCACCACTACCACCGCTGCCACTTTGTCCCAGGGTGTAAACACAACAATGTAAGCCGCCTACATATGCATAAAGTTAAAACACAGAAGTGTTCTTTCAGTTCTGAAAACCAGCAGACGTGGCATTTAAAGGGTAACCAGCCACCTCCATTCCCCATAATTAGAAACTTGAGACTTAAAAGCAGGCAAGCTTGGGTCCAAGCACCTTACTCAGAGAACGGAAAGCACACAAGCTCTGTGCAAATTAACATTGAGATGTAAGAATGTAAATGACATGCATTTATATAGTGCTCTCATTCACACACAGTAGCAAGGTACCATGCAAGGTGCTGGTCTGACAGTTGGGAACTATTGGGAGTTTACTGTCTTAACCAAGTGATTAGTGGACAACACGCTCAACATCCTGAACCACAGCACAACCACATTCTCCAAAAACTTACTTTAACTATTGCAAATACTGCAAAGACGTGTGTTGTAACATATGTGCATTTTTCCCACTGTGTTATCCAACAGGTGACTGCGCGACGTCTTTGGAAGAAAGTGTATGATGAGCTGGGAGGAAGTCCCGGTAGCACCAGCGCTGCTACTTGCACTCGCAGACACTATGAGAAGTGAGGATGATTCTGTTTCCAACTAAACTGTCAATTCAACTGCTACATCAACTGATTCGTAATCAGAAATGTATTTCTTTAGGCTTGTGCTGCCATTTGAAAGACACATAAAAGGAGAGGAGGACAAACCTCTGCCTCCAAGCAAACCACGTAAGCCTTATAAGAGAAATTTGGACGGCAAGGTCACAAAGGCTGAGAAGAAGAGGAAAAGAACTCCGTCGGATAGAGAGATGGATTCTGAGGTAACATGCTAAATGTGCTCAAATGTCTCAAAAAGAGAGAAGTCTGTGTTAGTACATAATGTGTCTTACAATATCCCCTGTATTATTTTACAGATACTTGTGCAGAGAAGTCCAGATGCTGCTTGCCAAAGTGAAGCAGTGATGCATCCTCACCCTGCACTCTGGGCTGCCACCTCTGATAGACACCGTCCAGACTGCTCTCAGCCAAACAGAACCACCACCAGCCTCTGCACCTCTGTCTATGCCCGCCTTGTCCAGGTGCCCACATCCAGCCCCTGGAGTGCTCATATCCCACCTGCTGCTGGAGAGGTCATATCTCCTCTGGAGAAAAAAAAGCGAATGGCTCAGGCCAGCCTTAACTTGCCTCTGAGTCCTCAGAGTGAAGATAAAGAAAGGCCCTCCGTCATTCAGTGCTCCCAGTCTCCAGCCCGGGCTTCTTCCAGCCAGAACTGCAACTCCTCTGACGGCTCCCCACTCCCTTTATCCTCTTCCTCTTCCTGCTCCCGCAGTCCTTCCCCTTGCTCTGTTTCATCAGAGGATGGTCCAGCAGGGAATGAAGATAAACCTGCATTAGGCTCTGAGCTTCCCCAAAACTGTTCCAGCTCTGTGAAAAATAAATCCGGCTGTAGTGAGGAAAGCAAGTCTGTGAGCTGTAGTCAGATATCCAAAGACCACGCAGGACAGAATAAAGACATTTCTCTTGGCAGCTCCCAATCCGCAGACTTGATCAAGGTCCAGAATAAAGACACTGCCTGCAAGCCAAACCACAGAGACAGTGGCAAATATTTCCCCCAACCTTTCCCCTCATCCTCCCCGTTCACTGTGAAATCTGACTGGGCTCCAACATCTACCTCTAGTTTTACCAAAGTTATTCCAAAACTGGTGCAGCCTCTGCGACCCGCTCCTATTCGGCCAGGTTATAAAATTCACCAGGCTAGGTTGATGCAGCAGGACAACTCTCTGACTTGTGCAAAGAAGCTGAACAACATACCTCCATGGCTTAATCAGACAGAGAAGAGGGAGAAATCCAGGACAATGCTACAAAAAGTTCCTCCCACTCAGCAGAGTCTGTCCAATTCCACCACCAGCCTGCCAGTGTCATGCTATGACAAGTCAGGGAGAGACTCTCGGCACCAAACTCCATTACACCCTGCATATCTATCCAGCAGAATGAGACTACCTCAATCTCAGCTAATATACCGTCATATCCCAGTGGGTCCAGCTCACCCTGCTCTCATTGGGTCTGCTGTTTACCCATATCCCTACTCCATTCCCCTGTTCAATCCCCAAACTGGATATACTCTACCTGCCATGAATCCAATTTATCCTCACAAACTGTGATTCTTTGTATTTCAACTCCAGACTTGGATAACACACAAAAAAGTATGTAGTTAAAGTGGTGATGCCTTATTTGTGTTTTAAACATAGCATATGTATGCACACAACACACAGATAATTTAGGTTCTGTGGCTTCATGCAGCCATCACCCAGTAGGAAACGTGCTACTGTATAATTAGCTCACTGCTAACACTGCCTGTGTTGACGTTCTGTATACAAAACAAAACTACACTGAAGGGAAATGAAGTCACAGCAGTGATGGAGAGATATTTATAGGATCACAGTGAAACAGATTGAATCATCCAAGTACAACATATCGGTGCGTTATTTTTATAACTCGCAGCAGAACTGTGCAAAATGCACTCTTGAAATATTATGGTATAGCTGTAGTTAAAAAGCTACGCCATGAGTGCTACACTGGTGCCTACTGATTACCTGTAACATGTCCATTTGTAAAGTGATACAATGTGTATTATTTACCCAAGATAAAAAATAAAAAAAATCTAAATTTTGATAGATAGATGAAATAAGTGAAGTTACAGATAAAATCAAATTCTTGCACAATTTGTTCTCACTTGCACAATTTCAGTGCTTTGTGGTGAAAGAACAACCTTACTGTACTGTATTGTGAAGTCTGATGAACACAATGATAATGTGTAAATGTACCATATATCAGTGTTAAATATTTTCAAAGTTATTATATGCAGATTGCAATGTCATTAAAATGTATTTAAACAGAGGTATGCAAATGATCACAAATAAATAACAAAAAATAAACATAAGAAATATTAAAACCTTTGGTTCTTTGTGTTTATTATAGAAATGTTGATTTCTCCATATCATTAAATAGTTCACTATACCAGCATTAATTATGATAAGCGGCATTTTCGTTCAATTGTTTCTTGATTTTTAAATTGGTTTGTCCATCATTTAAAAATATATTTATTTGCAAATGTTTAATTTGTCTCCTGATTTATAAATGATTGGCACCACAGACCTTTTCTGAATTAAGTTATTAATCAACCCAGAAATGTGAGCTTGCCTAAAAGAATTGTGGCACTATAATCTCGCTTTCAAAGCAATCGCTCTGACTTCAGATTTCTCTTCTTGTTGTTTTTGAGCACAAACTGAGTGTGATTGCTAGCAGTGTTATTAGTCTGGCTGTTGATCTGCTTTTCAAGGTTGTGGCGTGACCTGATGGTCTAATTTAGTGCTGCAAGGCCAGAATGCGTGCAATACTGAACTTCACTGTTGTGGCCACAATGTCGCAACGGATGCTAGCTCATTACCGGTGAAAATAACAATGAATTCTGAGGCAAGAGCAGTGAGAAGGAAAGAGAAAGAGGAAATCAGACAAATGAGATTCTGCTGCAGGCCACAATGTGGTCTGTGAAAAGACAGCTGGAACAAATGGAGCAGATGATGGCATTTCTGTTAAATTCACACTAGCTGATAAAAGAAAGACGTGGGTGAAAGAAAGATAAAATTGGGCAGAGGAGACATGGCATGTTGACTTTGAGAATCTCTGTCGGAAATTGGTTTCAATGTTTTGATTGAGATATCTGATCTTTGTGTGCAAATAATCTCCTTTTTTATTTATCCCGTAGCCTACTGTAATTACCTGCAGCTTGGAGTTCTGACCCCTTAATAAAATAAACATATGTTGTCATATTTCAAGAATAATTTTTCATGTAATCATATACAGAGTTTCACCCCAACTAAGATTCCGTAAAAAAAGGTAACTTGCTTACTCTACCATCAAGACAGCCACAAAGTTTGGTGTTAAGTGAATATTCTTAAGCAGCTACTCACTAATGTTACCTACTATGCCTTCTGTTTAACGCTAGTGCTCTAATTTGTGTTCCCTGTGTTCAGACTCACAGGAAGCACTGCTTCTAGGCGGCGTTAAAATCCCGCCTCCTACAGTAGGACAGACAGGAGTTTACATAACGGCTCTGTATGAAGCGTGATAGAAACCTAATTAAATATATATAAACGAAAGCCTTTGATTGAATGGCCAGGTCAGCTGTTACAGCCTGTGAGGAACCTTGCCTGACAGGCCCAATGTAGGGTATCAAATACAAAATTAAATCTCGCGAGAAGAACTCCAGTGGCGCGAATAAACAAGGAGATTCTCGAGTAAATACGCGGTACTGTATAGCGAGCTGTTGTCTCTTTACTAAACTATCTGAATCGCTTCACGTTTTAGTTTAAAGGTTAAACGTACAGTTTGCGTTTCGGTAAAACTCGGTATTTTGTTTGTTTACTTCGTGAAATATGTCGAACGCGTCTGATGACGGCAGCGACATCAACCAAGATGACAGTCAGGAGGATGTTATGACCCCGGCGGAGCTGATCGCTAAACTGGAAGAGGTGAGTTTATGTTTACAAAATGATCCCATTTGACGGAGACATGCAGTGCCGTAGACCTGCCATAGTCTCTTGACAGCATGTAACCCGTCCTCAGTTGCAACGTGTCCTCTGTCTGTCACCTGCAGGCTTGGCTGAATGAGAAATTCTCACCGGAGCTGCTGGAGAACAAATCAGAGGTGGTGGAGTGCGTGATGGAGCAGCTGACTCACATGGTAAATTAAAAACGGGGAATACCTCCTGCTCTGTGGGCTGTGTTTACTGCATGTTCATGAGTATGCCTACATTTTTAAATGTCATCGCATATTGTTGTGTGTGGTGCAGGGCCATCGACTGCTTTCTCGATTCATTAAACCGCAGAGGGGAAGGAGTATTCTGGTATTTTACTCCAATAAAAGTTGTAACTTACTAAAACACTGTGAAAATGCAGCTGCAAGTACAAGTCCGGCATTGAAAATGTTACTCAAGTATACAGTCCAAAGTGTTAATGGCAAAATGTACTTAAAATACTAAAAGTAAAAGCAGTCAATGCTGGAAAATGGCTCTTGTGTGGCATATAGTGGAGTAGATGTATAAAGTAGAGTGAAATTGAAATACTCAATTAACATAATGTACACCACTGGTGTAAATGTACTTTTTAAATAGAAAAGACTCCTCATCACAATTGCCCAGAGCTCAAGGTGACACTTATTTTGTTCAAGCAACAATCCAAATCCCCAAAGTATTTACTTTACAATAATATAAAATAGAAAACAGGAACAAATGCTCTCACTCACCGGCCACTTTATTAGGTAGACCTGTTCAATTGCTTGTTAACACAAATAGGTAATCAGCATGATTACCACTTCTTTTCTAGTGTTTTCTGACAGTGTCCTGACCTTTCCTCCACCAGGAAGCCAACCTGCAGCGTGTGAAGAAAGGAGACACGAAGGCCGGCATCCATCGCATGGAGATAGACAGGATTCGCTTTGTGCTCAGCAGCTACCTGCGCTCTCGCCTGCAGAAGGTCAGTCAGGTCGACAATATACGGCTTGCAAAATAAAGCTCTGATCTGACTCTGTACCTGTTGACAAAACTGCCTGATCTTTGTGCCACGCATGTCCAGATTGAAAAGTTTTTCCCACATGTCTTGGAGAGAGAAAAGTCTCGAGGTGAGGGAGACCCGTCACTGCTTTCGCCCGAGGAGTTTGCTTTTGCCAAAGAGTGAGTATAGTCGAGTAAGGTCAGAGCTGTCTGTTTTAAAATGTTGCTGTTTTTGTGACGAGGGATAAAAACGCACATGTTGATCTGGCATACAGGTACTATGCCAACACAGAAACCTACCTGAAGACTGTAGCACTGAAGCGCATGCCCTCCAACCTGCAGACGGTGGACATGCTTAAAGCAGGTGATAATTCTTTTCGTATTCTCTGTATTCTCACAGGCTCACTTTACATTTGATCGGTCTTGGATGACCCATGCCCGCATATCCCTATTAGCATGCTCTGGCA
The DNA here is from genome assembly GCA_029875015.1 of Lepomis gibbosus. Taxonomy (NCBI): domain Eukaryota; kingdom Metazoa; phylum Chordata; class Actinopteri; order Centrarchiformes; family Centrarchidae; genus Lepomis; species Lepomis gibbosus. The sequence goes on along the minus strand of JAPMOB010066600.1, from coordinate 9,986 downwards.
GATTGTGGCATTTTCTCTGACATTTTCGCTGACCGTCACACTAAATCCCACATATTCTAATGCAATCCCAGTGCCTGAGCCCAGCTTGGACTCATTTGTGTTTCTGCGGGTGAAGGAGAGACACGAGAACATCTTGGTGGAGCCTGAAACAGATGATCAGAGGTACATTGCATCAAAAACCTCCCTTGAAATTGTTGTCACTGCTTTCAATCCCCTCTAGGTGGCAGTGTTACCTTTTCAAATTCAGTGCTGTTCTATTTTTCTGCATAGATACTGAAAAATCTGATGTTATCTCTGCTCTTGTCCCCTCTGTCAGGGAGTATGTTGTGGATCTTGAAGAGGGCTCTCAGCATCTAATGCGGTATCGAACTATCGCACCACTTGTTTCAAGTGGAGCCGTGCAGTTAATTTGAATGTGTGTGGTAAGTAACAATGAGTTTGACTGTCATCTTTCTCATTAAGTCAGCACTGCCTTCACACCCTCTTGCACAGACATCTGCTAATTCATTACTGCACGTCTTACATAAGCAACTGCTTTGGAGTGACATCTGGATTTATTTTTAGCTCTCACTTTTTTCAGTGTTCATTGTTTCTTGGCAACAGATTATGAGGAAAAAGTGTATCTATTTAACCACAATATGTTTACAGTAAACAGACTTGTCATGTCACTGAACTACAGTTAATAATTAAATACAGTTAGCACAGTTGTTTAACTAGAGATGAAACGGTATGAAAATTTCATATCACGATTATAGTGACCAGAATTGTCACGGCTATCAGTATTATCACAGTATTTTAAAAAATGTGCCGAAAAAGATTCAAATGTACTGATACACACACTGAAACCATCTAAACATGTTTTATATTGAAAACTACAAATAAAATTGACTTTTCATTTGGATAAACAACAAAAGGACAGCCAATACCTTTTTGTAAACATGAAAACCATCTAAGTGTGTTATCAAGATTTTATATTTCATATTATATAGCTAATACAATTACACCATGCAGTCTTTAGAAGACAGTGATAGTAACTACAATCAGCCCGACAACTGACATAAATACAGAGCAGTCTGCAGCGTTTCTCCTGTTCTGACACTTTTACAACTAATTTGATAGCTGCTGATTTAAAGATAAGCTGCTTGTTTGACTAAACTGCGTAACATCTTATCATGTGCAGTGGACGAATGGTCTTCAGACACAGAACGCATGCAGCAGCAGAAGAACGCGTAGCGTTTTTACAAGAGCAGCTAACACTGAGAGCTTCAGTTTACAAGCTGTTAACAAGTCAGAGAGACAAGCCAACACTAAAAGGTTCACTATAAGGTCATTTCCTACAAAGTAGTTTCCTTCAGCGCTCTCATAAAAACTAAAATATGACATATGAAAATCTCTGCTGCTTCTGGGAGACTGTCGCTAACTTTGGTTGATGCTGGACAGCTTTTGCCATGAGTTTATAATACCGTGGTAACCAAACCCGGTTATCATGGTAATTAAATGTGTACAGTAATAATAACCGTTGGGAAGTTTACCATGGTTTATCATTAAACCGGTAACCCTACATTTAACAGAATCCTTTTTATGTTACAGGTCTGTCTGTTGTTGTGGATGTTTTGACACCAGGAGGTCAGAAAATATGCAATGGCATGCAGATTAACCTGCAGAGATTACATCTAGAAATGCATCCATTTTTTCTCACTGTCAGGATTAAGGACCAGTTTGTGAGATGCAAACACAGACATTTGTGGCGCCACTTCTTCTAGTCTTCAAGTTACTACTGGTATTGAGCGAAGTGCTTGCTGACGAATGAACCCTGTTCGCCAAACCAGCTTTCGCAGAGCTGTGGTGTTATTTTTGGATCTTTTTAATCATGTCACAACACAACAGCACTTTAGTTTTACCCTAAAAGGATGTGTGGAACATTGTCTTCTCTGAGACATAATTGTTGTAATAGCATTGTTATGTAAGAGTTTCAGAGGGAGCAATCAGTACTTATTGTTTGCCCTCACACAAATTGCCCAGTAATTGGAATTAATAAGGGACTGAAAGAGTGGGCTTGGCAACAGAATTTTTTAACTGCTCTGCTGATCTAGCTAATATGAAATTCTGTAAGGAACAATACACTGTTTTCATTTAACCAGGAGAAAATCAAGTTGTGGTTGACACCCGATAGCGCACAGAGAAACATTTAGAGTGCATGAATGCTGTTGGTTAAATGAAAATGTTAATTAATCAGGGTTTTCTTACCCCTTGAAAATTTGCATTTGAGAAAAATAAAAACTTTTGTAGTGATTGAATGGTTTTGAAAGCCTTTTTTTTCTTTTTATTAAATGCAGCACCCAAACACAGTTTTACCTCAGCCAGCCTTCTGGACTGTATTTATCATGCAGTGTCAGATATAGGCCAATCCTGACCTGTATAACACAACGTGTATGCACCTACGTTTAGTGTTCACATACATCTCAGGAAGTCTGAGACTTTGATGTGTCTTATGTTTCTTGTAACTCAATATTCGCACATACTTGGATTGATTCTTGAACAGCTTCCTCGGTCAGATGACTTGACATGCTGGGAGATGTTTGTAATCCGGCCCTCCTCAGTATCACACATACGGATGGACTGTGGGACTGCGATCCCTTCAGGAAAAGGGCCAGCTTGCAGAGGTCTTGGATCCGGGCCCAGGACTCAGTGGGATCTGTGTCAATTGACAGGTCTGAGAATAGAGCCTGGGATGACTGGAATAATTTCCACATTGCGGAGTACAGTTACATGCAGTGTACCTGTATGTACTTCAATGCCATGTTGGCACTGAACACAGCTCTCAGTTGACAGCACAGAGATGTGACTTTACATAAATCTTCACACATTCTTCTGACATGCTGGTGTGAAAACACATATTTTGTCTTGACAAACAAATATGTAATTGGGTTGAGCAGAAGTAGCACCTAAGTTTAAATGTAAGGACTGTTACTGTACAATTATGTGAAATAACTTTTATTAAGTACTTATAATACTATAATAAATGTATTATTTATTGGGATTTCCGCAAGACTTAGCTGATTGGTCAGGAGGGCAGAGGGTGGAGTATACAACATGACATCTTAACTGAGGTAGTATAAATAGGATCCTGTGCCACTGAGAGTACGGACAACGACTTGGCGCTTGTGGAAGTTTGTAAGTAAGATGTTAAAAAGATATTTGAGGCTATTGGATTTTTTTGTGAGATTATAATTACAGAATTACACACAAAAAAGACGATGCAAAACAATGATTTTTCTATTGAAATACTATCTGTACAATTTTCTCCTCTTTTCTAGAACTTCAAAGAAGCATTGAGGGTACAAAGGCAGACTAAAAGTATGGAGATGGCCAGTACGACGTAAGCTCTTGTTGCAAACTTAAGTGGTGATTCTGCTGCTGTGGGGTGCATTATCTTGCATTATGTCTCCAATCGTTATCAATAATTGAGGGGCAATTGGAGTTACTATCACATTTTTAGTATCATGTCAGCTTAATCTTGTGGTGCATTTCTTAATGCACCTCACAACCCAATAACAGCACAATTATAGTATATACAAAGGTTTAACCACACAGTAGTCTTTACTGAAATCACTGTTTATCTCTTGCAAGTGTCCTGCCGTTGGTTGGCCTCAGGTCAACGGCCCAGTCAGCAGGACTCGCGGAGATTGCTGTCAGGCTATGCTTGAACCAAAGTAAACAACTGTGTCCTCATGTTTGGGTTCCCATCCTGAAGCCCCAGCGCCCTTGTATCCGTCCTCCAGTTTCAGATCAGCTATCCGCTGACATTTTGAGCCAAGCCTTTCTGACCCACCCTCTCCCATCTTTCTTGGATGACTTGGATGAAGAAGTTTCTCTCCCAGTCAAGAACAAACACGTGGTTTTCGCTGACTCGCAGGGGTTGTCTCTAACAGCAGTGCGAGTGTTTTCCGATGAAGAGGAGCAGTCTGACCTTGACCTACTGCCGTCACTTCAGGGTTTGGGAAGCATGACAGAGGATGGCTACAGCTGCACCGTCAGCACCTGCTGCCCAGGAACACGGTTAAAACTGGGCTTCCCGCAGCCCTCTGCAGATTTCCAGGCCTTTCGTGCCAAGCTGTCACAGAGCATGGTCATCCTAGAGAACTGCAGTGTTACTGAACAGACCCTCCAAGGTACCGTCCGAGTCAAGAACATCAGTTTCCAAAAAGAAGTGCGTGTACGCATCACCTTTGACTCGTGGCAGAGCTACAGAGATGTGCCCTGTACATACCTGCAGAAACGCTTCGGAGGGCCTCAGACAGACATCTTTGAATTTGACATAAACATTCCTAAAGTGCTAGATGCAAAAAGGAAGATAGAATTCTGTTTAAGTTATTTACCAGGAGGGCAGAGCGAGCCTTTTTGGGACAATAACAACGGAAAGAATTACAGCATTGCTGTGTATGTGAGCTCACATCTCTGTCGTGGGAAGAATCTAAGTGAAAGGGCATGACTTCCTCAAGCCAGAAAGGATTTTTTTTCATACATAACACATTGCTCCTGGATAAAGATGAGGTGGATATTTTTTTATTACATTCGCATTTTTTTCACTATGTATTGGTACTGTTATTTTCATAAATGTTTTGACATCAAAGTTACTCCTTTGTATGAAAAACGTCCTTAAAACAGTTTTGTTGCATTCAGTTTTCTTGTCCAGCTTTCTTTCACATTCGGCATCAAATGGGTGGCCTTTTTTTTCAGTCCACACTCTCTTGTCATGTTCTGCATTTTGGCCACTCACTAGCACATGCATTACTGTCATGCACAAGGGAGGGGTCCCCTTTCACTTTGGGCATTTCTGGGATTCCCATATAGGTCAGAGATTATTGGGCGGGGGCAAACAGAAGCCCCATAGCCAGAGGGAAGCTAATCTTAGCGCAGCCCTGCTTATGGAGCCAAGGCTTGCTGTCAGAAACTGATTGCAGGGAACTTTGTGATACCATCTTCCCCATTACCTTCCGCCTAAAATCCAAAGACACTCAGCGACCTTGCTTTCATTGTTACACTACACTGTATTTTTCTGCAGTAAAAGTCTGCCGTGCAACATTTAGACACTATGTGTCATTAATCATTACGATTAATATTCCTAATCATAACTCTACAATTATTTATCAAGCATTAAAGTATTTGGCAAATTCTTAATATTAGACATTTGGTGATAATATGTCTTTTTTTAAAAGACAGAACATCTGGCAGTGACTTTTTATCAAACACAAATTTCTTTAACAGAAATTAAACTAGTACAGTGTAACAAAAAATCTTTAGAAAAACATTTAAATTTTAAAGTTTTGAAAATGTTATCCAGAAAATGCCACAAAGTAACCAGAGAGCACATAGGTGACTATCAGCAAATAAAGGAGCACAGATTTCTCCACTCTTCTAAAGCTTATCATGTCATGGATGGATGTTCATTGTGTTATATAACGTCTCTGGTTATATCCAGCTGTGATCATGATAAAGTTCTGCAATAGACTGTAAAAGTTTTCTATTTAAAACTCACTATTCTAGTCAGGCAGGAGGGAGGAGGGAGAGCAGCATGCACACACCCTGAGAGGTGGGCTGTTTTCACTGTGGTCTGACCTTCACATGATGGGCTCCACTGTTTTGTCTTGTGCAGCACTCTGTCTTTCAGTATTGTAGGCTCACACACCCCCAGGTCTGTCCTGCATCAGCATCTTCCCTCAGCGTCCCACACTGATGTTGCACACTTTGCAGCTTGGGTCTTTTTTGGCGTTGGCTGTGGTCTGACTCTTAAGCTGGTGGTGCCCGCTGATCTGCTCCACACTGCCCTGATCCAAATGAACCGGCTCTGTGAAAAGCACCTCAAGGATGACGTCACTGGCATGGCAGTACAGAGGCTCCTCCCCCGGCCTCTGGGGGGCAATGTATGTGAGGAAGGGGTTGGAGGCCAAGTCCAGCATAGGGAGACGGGTGCGACAGAAGGTGTCTCCCTCTGAGCCAACAGGGGCCAGCACCAGCACCACGTAGTGATAAGCTGTGTACATACAGTAGAAGTCTGCAAAGTACAGACTGATGTTGGGGTTCAGCAGGTGTCCAGCTGGGATCTGGAAACGCAGGGGGCCGTATGGGGAGTCTTTGGGAGGGAGGCCTGTATCAAACTCTGTGTTGCAGCTGAAGAAGACTCCTTGCAGTTTGCCGTTGATAGGAGAACCATGACTTCCACTGCTGTCTTTTAGGGCTGGACGCATCAGGGCTCCACATTCCCTTCTAATCCAAGATATGAAGACAAACAGTAAATAGTATTAGTATCATACCTAAAGGAATAATTCAAGTTTTTGCATACCTGCCAACATTTAGGTTTGAAAATATTGGAGTTTATATGAAACAGTTCAGTCCAACAAACTTAAATTTGCAGATGTGACTGTGCAGAGTCCAGCTGCACCCCTCAGGTTTCAGTGAGAGATAGGTTGAAATTGTATGTATTGTGTGTGTAGATTGTGTTTCATAGACATTTAAAACTTGGATCAGTGTATGGGCGATTACCGGTATTCCTAATATGAGGGCCTTGCAAATTACGGGAGTTTGCCGGGAGAAACAACTAAATGGGAAGGCGCCAGGTAATAGCCTTGAAATATAGAAGAAATATAGAAGAAACCCCGGAGAAAAAACGGGTGTGTTGGCAGCAATGACAAGTACATGCATTATGGGATCTGGACTTTCTAGATGTGGGCTTGATGAGAAAATGGATACCACTCCTATGTCTGCACGCTAAATATGAAACTATAGCGAGCACCCGGTTAGCTTAACTTAGCACAAAGACAAAAAACATTCAGCTAGCTCAAAGGTAAAAAAAATGTGCCTACCAGTCCCTCTAAAGTTTGTTCAATTAGTACAGAAAATAATGTGCAAAACAATTGTGGTTTCACAGTTTCACAGATGTGCTTAGCCAGCGGCAGTAACTTCCTTAAGTCTTCTCGTCACCGTGTCAGCCATCCACTGGAGACCAGTAGGTAACCATAAAGCCCAACATGCTGTTACACTTAATTTATGTAAGAATTAAACAAACAGGATTTAACATATTAATTAAGGGAGTTATAAATGTGCTGGTAGGTTGAGGGGAGTGAATTTTTCTGTAAACATGAAACCAAAAAAAAGATCTGACACATAAATTAAGGGAGGAGGTGCTGATAGGTTGATTGTGTACACAGAGCCAGGCTAGCTGTTTCCCCCTGTTTTAAGTTAAGCTTACTAACTGCTTGCAATAGCTTAATATTTACTGTCTGTTTTGACAACATGTCGAACACTTTAATTGCTACTGGAATTGCTTCAGATATACAATAAAGAGATAAGTTTGAGGCACTGACCTGACATGGTCGAAGTAGTCTGGGTGCTGGTTGCGATAAAACACAGAAAATTTCAGCAGCCTCCCAGCAGAGCCCTTGGCCTTGTCAAGAAGCTGCTGTAGGTGTTCCATGGCATAGTCTGCAAAGTTGATAGGTGCCATCATTTGAAAAAACTCTGCACTACTTTGAAATGCTAATGATCACCAAGTGATGAGACACAATTGTTTTTTTCTTTACCACTGCAGTTTTTTGTCCTTGTTTTACTTTGGTCAAAGCTTTCATATTCTATACATTATCAGTGTTATTTTAGCTGTCAGACATGCATGTTGTACCCCCGGTGCAGAACTCCACCACCTGGCTCCACTCTGACACCAGGTAGTCACCATCTGGCTGTCGGACAGCAGTTTGGACAGCAACACAGTACTCAGTCCGCGGGCTGAGGAACCAGTGGCCTCTTACTGCCATAGGAAGAGGCACAGCCTTGGCCACCAGCTTGGTCGGCACATCCTGGAGGACAAAGCAGGAAGGAGTTGACATCAGGGACAGGATGCAGGGCCTGAACAGGCTGCTGTAAGTTTAATTTAAATTTCAAAAAAATGTAAATGAAATTGTTATGGTAACCATTTCCTTCCATAAACATTGAATTATTAGCATGATATCCCACTTCAAGGCCAAGCTGCTGTATCTAGGATACATCTAATCAAATCAGCGGCTTTGTTTTGGCCATGGTCTCTACGAAGCACAGCTAATTACTAAGGGCTCAGAGGCCGATATATCCATGGCAACATCTCTGATGCAAGTTTGTTTTTGCCACTTTCTGTATCAGAGAGAAAAAACATCTCCATTCAGGAACAACTCATCTGCATCCTAACAACTGCCTTGATTTCACAAAAGCACTTTTTAGCTATTGAATGCCAGCTGCAAGAATAAGCCATAATTAAATATCTGAAATGAAGGGACATCATACATATTAGGCCTCAGTTACTGGAGCTAAATTAAGACACCAAATTGATCACTTTAGTTCTAATATTAATTTGTGGGCATTTGACTAATATAAAATAGCTGAAATGTTTCCTTTAGCAACATTTAAACAAGAATGTATAGAATGTTAGCAACTCTGCCTGTACTTAGGCACCGCAGTGATTTGAGCTAAATGCTAACATCAGCATGCTAACAAAGAAAATGCTAACATGATGATGTAAAACAGGTGTAATGCCTACCACACTAATCACCTTGGGTTAGCGTGTTTGCATGCTAACATTTGCCATAAATACAAAGTACAGTTGTGGCTGATGGGAATTCTAGTAGATCTTTAGGTATTTGGTCGATATAGTTTACAAGCTAAAGGTAAAGTTAGATGATCACCAAAGACATTAAGCATCATCTAGTGGGGACCTTTAATGTCAGAATAAAATTTCATGGCAATCTATATATATCTTTTTAATCTGGACCAAAGTAGCGGACAAAAGAACCAACCCACAGACCGAATTTGTCATGCTTGATATTAATTGACAAATGCATTAATTAAAATAAAAAGATAAACCCTTACATTGCTGCTTTATGTCTGTGGTGTGTGAAATTAGCTTCATTTGTTAACATGAGAACGATTCTGTGTTGCAGATGAATTTATCAGTTTTTGTCCACTTTAAGAGGAAACAATGAACAAATGAGTCACTGGCCTGAAGCTGTTGACTGCACTCATTTTCTTTTTTCGCCTGTATTGGAAGTGACTGAAAGGGCGAAACCGCTGTTTTCTGTGTCCAGACTAATGCAGAATATCGCAAAGCAGTTAGACCCATCTGTTAACCCAACTAAACCTCAACAAAATGCACATTTCCCTCTCTCATTTAGGCTGTCATCTATTAAAGAAAGGGCACAGAGCACAAGGCGTGTTCACCAATCCTATGGTGAAACTGATTGGTGTGAATCTGGAATATGAACACAGACAGCAAAGCAGGAGACACATTGACTGGATAGACAAGATACAGGCAAAGGCTAGAGGAAGGGACAGAGGGTGATGCAGTAGTTTCAGATTGTCAGACCCTGTGTTTAAAGCGGTTGGGGTCCCTGCTCTCTTTGCGGCTCAGGTCAATGAAGAAGTGTGTTGCTCTGGCAGTGTCCTCAGGGGTCATATCCCAAATGATGCGGAAGGAGTCACAGGTCACCTCACAAATCTGGATATTGCAGGGGGTGGAAAGAGGGGCGTCCATTTCTGTTATCTGCAATTAAATCAAGACATAAAAGAGGATAGTTAGCTAGAATCTGGGACAGTAATACCAGGCAGTGCAGGAGAATGGCAACATCTGGTAAAGGAGATTAAATTGTATCTCTAAGAGCTACAAAGTAGGCACTGCACAGCAGTGCAGAAACACCACGGCTGAATACACCTCAAACTGAATCCAATTAACCTTTCATTTAAGGATTTATATCAGGATTTTTTATTCACTGTTTTCTCTCCTCCTCCCCCCTTTTCTTGCCAGACATTTCCCATCATTGCTCAACCTGATACGCTCCCAGCTGAGTGACTGGCCCTGACTCTGCTTTCCCTCTGCTTCCCCTGTACATTTCATAATCCACCTACAACACTCTCCCAGCAACCACGCACGCACAGCCTCCCTCAATCTTCTCCTGTAAATCTCAAGG
>JAPMOB010066564.1:0-14358 GCA_029875015.1 Lepomis gibbosus | reverse complement strand
TGTGTGTGTGTGTGTGTGTGTGTGTGTGTGTGTGTGTGTGTGTGTGTGTGTGTGTGTGTGTGTGTTTGTGTGCAGAGAGAGAGAGCAAGAGGGCAAGAAGAACAGAGAGACAACTCATGTGTGTGTGTGCGTGTGTGTGTGTGTTCCAATTAATTAGCATTAGCTCAGCGCTGTTGGTTTCAGAGTGGCTGCAGATTGCCACACTAGTGGTTTTTCAACTCGGTGGACGGAGGAACTGGCCCGCAGTGATCTGGCATGTGAAAGATGCTGGAGAGAGGGAGCTGTCCTGACATGGCAAACATCCAGGAATGAAACACTGAGAGCCACACAACATCTGAAGCAGAGTTTCCCCCCTGAAGGCGTTCAGCCGACCGCAGCTTGAGAAAATGGGACGTTTAAAAAAAACATATCACACATCCCGACCTTGGAATAACATGATTTCTTGTGCCAGTTTGGCCAGAAATGAGTTATTATCTAATATATCTAATATGAGTTACTTATTAGATATTCACACAAAATGTAGCTACAGTAGTTTTTGAAAATGAAAGTGCACAAAAAAGGAAAAATGTTACAGTATAATAGTTTAGATTAGTAAATTAAAACGTCTCTCATTGCAAACCAGGCTGCACACTGTCATTTTGTAATTGAACCCGAAAATACAGAGTCAATATTAGCAGGGCTGTAGCCGCCACTGGGGCCACTGGGGCCACTGGGACCACTGAGGTCACGTCTGTATCTTTATGCATATTTGCAGCTAGGGATGGCAATGTCTGTCTGCCTGCCGATCGTTCTACCTCTTTGGCCCAGGCTGAAATATCTCAACAATTATTAGATGGATTGCCATGAAATCATGTGCAGATATTCATGGTCCCCAGAGGATGAATCTTAATTTTGGTAATCCCCTGTCTACTCCTCTAGCACCAGCATTAAGTCAAAGTTTATGACCAAATACGTGCACCCATCAGTCTCAGCTGTACTTTCTGTATAGTACAGTCTATGGTTAACACACTAAACTAAGGTGGTGAACATGGTAAACACTGCACCTGCTAAGCATCAACATGTTAGCATTCAGTCATTGTGAGCTTGTTCACATGCTGATGCTAGCATTTAGCTCAGTACAGCCTCACAGAGCAGCTAGGGTGGCTGCAGACTTGTGTCAGGGGATTTTTTAGCAAACCCCAAAACATGATACATTTAGTGTGATTGTTTATTCTAGTACAACATTTAGACTCACATCTATTTAAATTTGTCTACTTTTTGGGAGACAAAAAAACAACAAATTAACAAACAGATAAAGGATTCGGGGCTTTGAAACAGCATTCACACCTTTATTTTAGAAGTAAAAAGGTAATACTTTGTGGAGCTTTCACCTGCATCTCATGCGCTCTTTTGTCATTAAACAGCATTTCACACTTGATGTAATTTCCAAGAAAGTTTCTGGAAAGAATTATGTAATTTTGCATTACTTAGAGGGGAAACAGAGACAAAGCTCTATTTCGTTAATGTTTATTTACTCGTATTTCTGTTGTAGACATTTGCTGATTGCCAGAAGAATTTCCCTGAAACAGCTGCACCATTTAAATAAAACTTGTTAATGAAAACAGTTAAAATATGAAAAATACAACTTTCTCTGAAGCAGAACATGAATAATAAAAAGTAGAAATGTGTTTAAGAACTTTGTTTTTTTCCAAACATCACCTCTACTAAAATTATGGAGAACATGAGAACTGTAAACTCATTCAGTCACTCTCGCCAGCCACCAGTAAGTGTCATCGTCATCATTTTCAAAATGGCACGATTTCACAGTTACACTCATCCAGAGAGGCCTGAAGATGACAAGAAAACAAGTCTTACTGGGGACAAGACAACAAACCTGATTCGATTAAAGCGTTTGCAGAGGAATGATTGTGGTCATAAGATGCACGGCAGAGGCCCAGAGAATGATCATCCATTGCCAGGCACCAAACAACATCTGGAGCTGGCCAAGCACTAGCAAACTTTCTAAGCAATTAGAAAACACTAATAATGATTAAAGTGCACAAGCAGGGATACTATCACATTCCAAACCTAACTCAATCAGAAATTAGACAATGTGCCCGGAATAATCATATCTGACCTTGCACTGAATAACAATAACTACATGACCAAAGGGATGTAGACACCCAAACAATACAGCCATATGTGGTGAAACAACATATTTCTGAGTTTAGTTTTGTGTCATTTCTTTCAGTGAAATCAGACATTATAAATAAAGTTTGTTCTAAATCACTGATTGACATATAACTGCACCGGCTCCTGAACCTTCCCCTTTTCGACCTTTTGTCCTTTATGCTGATCCATGATGTTTCACTCAGAGGTTGTTGTGGTGATTTTGGCCCTGCAAGTGAAGCCAAACGCGGCCTGTGGCGCCCTCCAGTGAGCTGAAGCGGAACCACCCACCTCCATCTGTAAAAGGAGAAGAAAAAAATCCTGGATGCAGCAGTCCAGAAATAGCTCTCTCTCTCTCTCTCTCTCTCCCTCTCTCTCTCTCTCTCTCTCTCTCTCTCTGTCTCTCTCTTTTACACACACACACACACACACAAATAGTGCACCGTGCGTCAAAGTCCAGTTCCGGTTATGACTCGTCTAACAGCTTTCCCATGGTTACAGAGTTAGAAGATTGTGATGTTTCCAATTAATGTGCCTCACTTGATGAATGCAAAATGATTCACTTTGCATTTTAAAACCGATAGCTGTTTTCTCCCACCTTAACAGAGTTTTGTAGCCTATAGCCTATACATTAAGTGTTTTATGTAATGGAGGACATTTGGACAAAATGGACGATGAGGGGTTTTTTTTGTTTTTAAATCTATCTATATTAGCTATATGATGTTTATATTATATATTAGTATTGTGTGTGATATCAACCTGTTAATATTAGAGTTTATACTTTAATGTGGCTTTAAATGGTATCTATGTTTTTAATAATCTTCATCGTCTCATTTCGTCCCTTTTGGAGTTTTTTTATTGTATCACTCTAATATTCTTTAAAGAAAGTTTAGCTTAAAGACACCTGCATTGTAGTCTTCTAATTGTTACAATATACCGGAAATATCATTTTTTTAAATGTTTTCTAACTTACAAAAGTAGTCTTATTTACTATATTTAAAAATGTCAATAGCATAATGTGATTTGGTGTGTGTGTGTGACTGTATGTGTGTGTGTGTCAGAGTCAGAGAGGCGGGAGGGGGGGCACACACACAGTGTCTCTACTGTGACTGTGTATCACTTCAGATGCTCAGACAGAATTAAAAATGCGCTCCTCCGCCTTGTCACCAGTGTTGTGCGCATTTTCTTGACAAGCCCGCGTTCCCACAGCATGGTGCTCGGACTCAGAGGCTCAGCACTGCCTTCATACATAACCATTAAAACTCTCTCGGACGCCTAATTAGACAGCAGACCACGCACAGCGCCGCGCAGCACCTGTACCCACCTTCAGAGAAGAAGGTAAGTTATTTTTTAAGCGGAATTTGCGTTTAAAAAAAGACAACCGCGAAAGGGTGCTTAAAAAATAGACTCCATGAAGTAAAAATGCAGCGGGAGTTCCCAGAGAGTTGGCACATGCATGCTGGCTGCAGGCTACAGTATCTGTATTAATATTTTCTCCTCCCTTTGAATGTTTCTTTCTATTCTCAAGTTCAAAGCGCGTTGGCGTTTGTTGTTTAGCGTAGTTTCCGGTCAGCAGGGGACGTCTTGGTAAACAATGCTGCTCGGTGATTCATGCATATGTGACATTCAAGCTCTGCCAATTAATCAATTAGAGATCAGGGCATAACTGAGGTATGTGTTGATGTCACTCCGCCTGTCTGCAGTCTCCAGAATGCCAAAATAATGACTTGATTTAATTAAAGGAGACGTTTTCAGTCTTCAAAAAGGAAATAAACAAAGGATTTTCAAATTGTTTGAGAGTGAAGACAAAGTGTAGGTGTTCATAACAAAAATCAAATTATTGCCCACCTCAGGTTTATGCTCAGGTTGTCAGAGGAGCTGTTGTTCTCCCTGTGCTGTCTGACAGCTGGTTTTCTTTTTAAATTTAGACTTTTGGAAACATCTGAGCACTGCATGGCAGGTTCCCCTTTGTCCAGAGAAAACAAAAGCCTTAAAGTTTGATTCTTTGCATACAGCAGCAGAAGTTCACTTCCTGCAGCTGATGTTTCAAGATAAATCCAGCACCCAAACAACTAAAATCTGCTTTAGATGTGAACTAACGCCACTTATGCACTTTTACCAACCAGAACAATGTTCAATTAGCCACTCAGACTTTTATTTTCAAGTATCTTGATCTCTTGTCTCCCCTCTGAGGGCAAAGTGAATGTAATCTCACACCATTGCACTGTTACATAACTTAAAAACTGAAGTGCCATCCTGCCTGCGTGGGAGTAGATGTGATGTTCCCACTTCCTTGCTGTTGTTTTGCTCGTTAATTCTGAGAGGCACATTACCGTAAGTGGCGTTTTGTGACTTTACATGACTGCTGATTTTTGGGCTTTTATTTTTAAATGTATTTGAGGCCCCCAGCAGGGCTGATTGCTTTACAAGTCCTTGCTGTGATTATGTAGCCTACCTACATGAAGTCTGTGATTGTTGAAGTGTGGATGACATGTTAATTTTGAAGGTGGCATGACCAAATGTGTGTGTGTGTGTGTGTGTGTGTGTGTGTATATATATATATGTATGTGTGGGGGGCTGCATTCTGCCCTGTGTTGTGTAGGAGTGTGATCGCAGTGTGCCCGAGCATGACGCTCAGAGCTTGTTGGACAGAGTTCAGTCCATTGCTGAGCAGCCTGTCCTCTGTGATGGAAGTGGTGCGCAGACAGACATGTTACAGTAACCTGACTCATGTATATGGCAGGCTTCCCCCATCGCTGCTCATGGATTGTGTCATCATCATGCAACACAACACAGAAACTGAAACAATGAAAATTTGTTTCATTCCTGAAGCAAATGTCCACCATTTTGAAAAATCCAGCAGCTACTAATAAAAAATGATGGCTGGCGCAAAAGAAAAAACTCGCTACTGTGTTATTTTTCAACTAAAAGCAATTTCGTACCAAGTAAAACACTGTAAACGATATAAATACTGACCGGTGACATCAATAGTTTCTATTTACATTACATTTTCTCAATAATTTCCTGACCAAAGTATGTAATTGCTAACTCTTAGAACATTTGCTGGGAAAGGGTTATGTAACTTGGTAGTAAAGAGGAAATGGAGAAAAAAATACAGTTTATAAGAAATAATGCTAATATTAAGTTCGATACGATTGTCTTGAGTGTGTTTGTGAATTTCTGTCTTATTGGTTACCAAGTGGACCTTGATGAGTTAATGAATTGTTAAAAATCTTATTTACTGTTAATTCTAATATTATAATGACAAAGCTTTATTTACAGGGCACTTATCATACCCAAATACTGAGTGGGCACTTAACAAACTGTATAAACGGCACACTTTTTGCATTTTCTTATGATTCAACTCACACCTTAAGTTGTCTTTTAACCCACTTTGTTGTGTTCAGATTTTTGTCAATGTTGGTCGTACATGGGCGAGAGTGAACTGCTCTCATTGGACCACCCTGTAAAAATAAAGGTAGAAGAATGTCTTAATAATTAAGGGTTGCATAGTAAAAAAGAATAGTTCCAGAAAGTTGGTATGAAATTAAAGGAGCTGCAACATAAAGTATTATTATTAACTTTAGTTTTTTGGACCTCCTTCCTATTGCAAGCCACCTTTAGCACAAATCTCCATCCATCTGTCAATCCCACCATCCAATAGAGAGAACATGTAAAATATTAACAATAAAACTTAGATAACATAGATAAAACATGACATCACTACTTAAGGTACAAAAATAGGCTGCTTCAAGGGCTTGATCCCAGCCACAGATTGTTAACATATTGATATAGTCAAGGAATAATTCATCAATACAATGTGGAGGTTAACATCTAGTTACTAGCACATTTGAGATACAGTAAAGACATACTTAAGTTTAGGTTAGAGGAAAAATACAGTCCCAGATCTTGCTGTATCACCCATTACCACACTTCTGTTCTATGAGGGAATCATTATTTCTCTGAGGCTTATTTTTGTATTTTTCTCAGGCAAGACTGGTGGATAAATTCTCCAATAAAGACAATGTGACATCGAGCTGATGTGTTTCAAACTATAATAAGTCAACGATACGGTATAACATCAAAGAATTACAGAGTAAGGGCTCCTTACTTGATAAAAACTCATTAACTCCTTAAATGTGTCAGCTGACTGTGTTTGGAGTCGGATATGACATTCTGAAAAGCCTTGAGGAAGGTTTAAACATTCAAAAGAGTTGATTAAAGAACAGAACCTGAAAAAAAGGAAGAGGAGAGCACTTCAGGGAGTCCAATATTCATGCAGCCTTTTGTCCTCTTGTGGTCACTCTAACACAATCTGAAAATGGTGGATGAAAGTGATCCTTCATTGTCATTGTCAAGACTACGCTCAGAAGCTTCGTATGAGGGTGTAGAAAGCCTTAAGAGTCCTGGAAAATGAAAAAATGTCCGAATGTTAGGCATTTAGAAAGATGCACAAAAGAAGAGTTTTTACATCCCAAAATGCTAAATGTTTTGTCTGATAACCCACTGTCTTGAAATGTGTTATCATATGTGCTTTAGCCTCTAACTGATTGCATCTGTTTTAAAGAGAATAAATCCTTGACCCCTAAGAATTTAAACAAGGTCTCAAAGGCAGTTAAACTGGACGTTCTGGACCTGCCCCTGATTTTGTAAAATATCTACTTGAAACATCCCCAGCAAAACTTTAAAAAGCACTCCGTTATCCAAGAGGTATTATTCACAGTCTCTTATCAAAAACTTCTGACATTACCTAACAGTCCTTTACAAAAATACCATTTTGTATGAAGTGCTCCTCATGCCGATCGGTCATTAGTCACGCTGTGAATCACACAGTCATCTAGAGGTCAGAACAGATCAGAAAAGGCAGGACATGTGACGTAAACAAAAACCCTTTTGAGTGCATGAATCCCCCTGCAAATATTGTTAAATGAATAAGCTTTAACTCGAGACGTTTACATTTCTGTGTCACTTAGTTACTTTTGTTCAATAAAATGTGAGTGTTTCCAAGCAATTGAGGCTGGTATTCAGGATGCAACTTTGTATTTATCATAAAAAGTGTGAAAACTTTGACGGCATGGCAAGATTGTTCTAGTTGTTTTGCATTTCGAGAAGTTGCAGTAACAAGTGGCAGCATCTTGGAAAAAGTTGTCTATTAGCGTTTCACGGGATGGAAAGACTGGAACTAGTTTGCTATTTTGGCAAGTTTTCCCTCGGCTTATTATCAGAAAAATTCGATTTCAAAAGTCAACGCTAGATTGGGTGATCTGTTCAGATGGATGAATTTGGCATCGCAAGCCAAGTGCAGCCTTCACAAAAAGCTCAAAAACATGGTGAGAAAAACAAGACTCAGGGATAAATATTCATGAGTCATTGCAAAATTAAAATAATCAGCGCATAAAAGTTTATTCGATCACCAATCAAAATATGGTCCACCCCAGCAGGTGTTTTCACTTAAGACAGTGTGGGCAAGTGGAGACTGTGACTGACAGTCAGCTTCCTCACTCTCCTGGTTTTTTGTTAGGACGGGACAATTTACACTCATTTATAGTTATTCATTTGTAGAGTTCGGGTGAAATCTCAGTAATATCACAGACAGAGGTCTAATTAGCCAGAGTGATTGAAAACACCTGTGCGGGTGTGGAGGGCCTTTAAAACCTTGACCAGTTGTTAATTAGAATTAGTCATTTTAGATGATCCCACTAATGAAAACCAGGGTTGGCCGAAGCATTTATGTGTCCATACGAGATAAAACTTTCGCAGCATTCCATTTTAATATCTGTAGTTTCAAAACTATTATAAAATTAACTTTGTTACATGAAAATGTTGGCAAGAAATACATTTCATTTACTGTAAAAACAAAGAAATCTATGTAGTATAGTTTCCTTAAAAGGACACTTAAATTTACCTGCAATAACAGATTTTTGGCCACTTAGGGGGAGCAAAAATATCACCACTTTTGAAGTTTATATTTCTAACGTGTTCGTTGTCTTCCAACAGTTAGAGCAACATAATCATTCAGTCGTGTTTTTGGCCACTTGGTGAATAAACGTCCTATAACTGAGACCACTAGGCCACTGTGGTGCTGCATTGCTTCAAATCAAATGAGTTGTTTAGTGGAATTATTGGCACGCAGACACAGTGGAACATTTATCAGTTTGAATATTTTATCCGTGATCGTACAGATGCTTGCCTTATCATGATGCAGTATACAACAAAATCCTAACTTTTAATTTAATTTGGCCCCTGGTGGCCTTAAGACCGCGAGCCCCTTATTTCTGTTACAGCAATCTTGGAACCCATTGGCTATCTTCTGACGACAATTTAGCTTCTGGGGGCAACGGTTAATCTTTTGAGGCTTCCAGTGTGGCCAGTGGATAATAGCAAAAATGGATCTCCAGGCCAAGTCTTCCTCTTCCATGCGTTGGTGATTGTTTGCAGTCCGATTAGCAATCTTGGAACCCATTGGCTGATGATAGTTTGAATGCAGATAAATTTTAAAAAGCTGAAAAAAATCTAATCTCTAGGGTTCAGAGATTGATAAAAAGAAAACAAAATCATCGTCAGACGATAGCTGATGGTTTGCATTGAGGTTGCATTTCATCCAACCTCTTTTGCCCTCCACACGGACTGTTTATGCAACCAAAGCCTGGTTGGTCAATACTAATCAGACTACAAATGGAAACGTATCTGCTTATAGAGATTGGTGTTAGAGGGTGTTCCAGAGTCAAAGCAAAATGTCGATTGAGAGTTGGTTCAGTTCAGTGTCACACTGCAGAGAAAAAACAAGGAAAAACCATTCATGGAGAATGCCCATGAGGCAATTTAAAGATTTAATGACATCATGATGGAAACTCTATATCTTCTCACACAAACACACACACACACACACAAGAATAAACACACACACATTACTGGTCTGACAGAACTATTTGTGATAATGCCCCTTCTGAATCACCGCACCAGTTAACCGATCTGCTTCTAAAATTATGAATATTCACAGTTATGCTAACAGTCCTTTTTCTCTCCTACAGCCACAGTGTTACTTGTGACTCATACTAATGCCTTTGTACAACTTCGTCACACCCATACACACACACACACACACACACACACAGCTCTCACTTCCTTGTCACTGGCCCTGAGAGCCATTGCTACGGCGCTTTTGCAGCAGGCATCAAAACGGACACCTGTCATCAGTCAGCAGGCCCCCGTGCCCACTGGTGCCCCCTGCGGATACTTATAGCCCACTGCAATTATGTTGTTCCATTAGTCATCCTACGCATGCAGTGATGGGCTGCTGGTTATACTTAGCCACCGTCATGGTCACTCTTGTTCAAATGAGAGATTTTACAGACGGATGCTTGTGGATGGCGTCAAACACGACAACAGAGATGAATAATAAGTACACAGTCGTTGTTTTGACAGAGTTGGCGGTTTGTTTGCGATAGAAAGAAACACACTTCATTAATGTGCGGTCAACTGTTATTTTGCATGTTTATTTTGTTAGAGAAACTTGTGTCATGAGTTTAAAGTTATTGATATACATGCTTTCCACTCCTTATCCTTATTTTCTTTCATTTCAAGAGTTCAATGTCAGCGGTTTTTATTGGCAAATAAGTTTACCCATCTGCCGAGTGCTCTGCCTAGCGACCTCACAACCAAAACAAAATTACAGGAACTTACTGTGCACAGTTGTTGTTTGGCAGTCATACCATGTAACTTCCAGTAAAATCACAAATAGTTTTTACCTGATACAAGATACAGAGCCAGGCGAGTTTCTCCATCCCCCTTTGTATTTATATCTTTATGCTAAGCTAAGTTAAGCTAATTGTCTCCAGGTTCTAGCTCTGTACTGTTCACAGACATCAGTCATCAGTTATCAATCTTCTCATCTAACTCTGAGAATAGTTAGCGTATTTCCCCAAATTATCCCTTTAACCAAGATAAAACACTTGATATTTTGTTGAAATTCAAAAACTACATGTCCAAAGAGTCTCACTTATTGATCTGCTGCCAAAGCATCATTTGAGCTAGTTAATGAATGCTAATGCAATGCTAACAAAGATAATGTAGCTTTATTTTTGTTAAACTGACAAGATGTTAGACTTTTCCTGTAGTTTCCAGTTTTAATAGGTTCCTGAAACTATTATATACTATAACTTTTCAGAAAGATGTTATTTAAAGTATTAGTCAGCTTCATGTTTGAAAAACAAGCGAATTGCTTGGCCGTAAAAGTCACCAGCAATTACACTTGAACACAGTAACAGTTTGAAGGCCATCAAGATATTTTACCGCACCCAATGTGTATGTTAAGGCTACAAGCAGGGGACACCTCGCTTAGCATTGCCTTGTTTAATCCATTCATAAACAACAAAAACTATGTCATTCAACTGCCAAATAAGTTTTAAAATGTATTATTTTATATCATTATTTTCCAACTGACCGCTGTTCTCCAGCAGCAGGTACCAAATATCGTGCTGGCAGTGCAGCTCTATCTGTAATGATGCTGGCGTGTTTCTTTTCTTCCAAAATACTTTATTAATCAAAACCAAAACATATTTCCATTTCATCACAATCATGTTAAATGTTGTAAATGTAAAATAGAATCAGACTTCAGAATAGGAAATAACAATAGAAAAGACAGTAAAGAAGAAAAATTATAAAATACAATAAATAACTACAATTAAAAGACAAAAGGGACTGATCAAAAATATAGTTATAATATTTATTTATGCATATACTATTTGTTTTTGTGACATTTCAGAGTTTTTATGTGTAAATATATAAAACCATTTGAAAAAAAAGAGAAAATATTTAGAAAATCTAAAACCCTGTCTTTTTTATTACAGCCATTTACATCACAGACAACTGTGTTACATTACCAAAAGCATACTACTTTAACAGACTGCATGCATTAAAAGACTATAAAAAACCTCTATGAGAAAACCCATTAAGTTACAGAAGCTAGTGGAACCGAGGTTAGCCCGGAGAGGCAGCAGGACTTTGACTCTCTATGGTGGATAATTGTAAAACATAAGAACTGGCACAATTACCGTAGTTGGAGCCTCTCCACACCCACTACTGATGAATGTTGATCAGCTTGTTGGGGTGCACCTGTCATGGTTGAAAATGCAGAAGCATAAACTCAAGTATTTTAATTGCGTATTTGAGCAAACACCAAGCTTCTACACCAAATCTGCTATCTTTAGTTAAAAAAATTATTTCAGTTGCCTGCTGCCTCTGCAGAGAGTGACAGTTTGCAGAAAGTTACACACTCCAGCGTTGACAGTGTCTAGCCTATGTACACTTTATTTTGTGACTGGACTGCAAAAGTTTTGGTAAAGTTTGGGGTTCACTTCCCAGTGGAAGTGTCTGTTGTTCCTTTCTGTCATAATAAAAGGTGAAATGTGTGTGTGTGTGTGTGTGTGTGTGTGTGTGTGTGTGTGTGTGTGTGTGCGTGCGTGCGTGCGGGTTTCAGATTTTAAATACGTTTTGTGACAGACAGTTGAGTCATTTCAGTGTAAATTGTATGAGTAGGTTACAACTAAGTGACGTTTGCAGCTTCCTGAATGTGACATAAAGTAAAATAGGGAAAATACATGCTGACAGTAAAATCTGTTCAAAATTAAAGATGTAGACATGACAATATGTCACGGTTGGATAAAAAGTATGAAAAAAGTGTGGATTACAGCATCGCGTGGGTGTCCAAGAGCTGTGAAACTTGCTACAATAAAGACAAAAAAATAATACAGAATATACAGTACATAGTAAGCAACAAATAAAACCATCAATAAGGGAAGCAAAGCATATAAGAACATCAAAATATAACAAACAAATGATTGATAGAAGTGTAAATTTTGCTTTGCTTAACTGCCTGCTTTTCAAAATTACCAGATGGAAATACCTTATGTGCGAGTGAGCAAAGTGCACAACACCGCTGCCTGTTTTCAGTGTCACTGTCGTTACATGTTTGTTGGCTGGAGGTTCGTTGGACATTTCGTGGGGGAAAAAAATGTTGTGAAGACTCTGTGGTGCACCTTGGATGATGAAGCAGTAGGCTGGAGATTGTCTGTAGCTGCATCAGCTCAGAGTCGAGGGGGTGGGAGATTCGGTTTCCTCCTCGTCCTCCCTCTGCTGCTGTCTCGGGAGTCTCTGTAACTATCTCTGGACTTATTTAGTTATGTTTTGTGTTTCTCCTTTTCCTGAGGATAACTGGCAGAATGTTATGTTTAGTACAGACGTTTTATCACTGACGTTTTATCAATTCCCATGGCAGCCAATTGAGTTTATGAGAATACATAAACTATAAACGTCAGCAGCATTTCTAGTCTCAAATAATCTTTAAAGAAGAGGGTGGGATACTAATTTTGCCTCTTTCTGTATCCTCAAGGGACCAGAAAGCTATCCAGCTAGAAGATGTGCTCTGTTAAGTGTAAAGGGCAGTTTTTCTTCACTGGAAACCTGTGTTCTTTTGCTCTCACTATCTCTATCATTATGGCTATATCCACCTACACAAAATACTTAACTGAATACAAGTTCATGTGCGTGTGGAGGCTGCTGAAAGTAATTCTGGGAGCTGTAGGAAATCACTAACTTGGAGTCGAAGTAGAGGAGGTAAAGTGGAAAATCTAAATCACCACACCTAACTGCAGGAATTGGTTGAACTTTACAGACTTAGTCATCCAAGGGTGGATTCTTCCTATAAAGGACCATTTCATATTTTACACGTATATATTTTGCATTAGTGCTGATAATTTTCTAAAGAATTCCACATCTATTAGATACCTAAATTTTTTTTAGGCATTAGTTTTATTTTAGCATGAAATTTTAAAATACTTGAAACTTTGCTTAAATGAAGCAACTCCATTGCCTTGTGCAGTAATTTTTTGTTTTACCAAAGTAAGATTATTCTGCAGGCTGTACTGCATATTAAGGTTTAAATTAGTTATTGTCATATACACAACAATTACAGTGAAGCAGTTTCAGATTCCCTCTAACAGTGCCCTTACTGACATGGATCAAATATATTCACCGATCAGCCATAACATTATGACCACTGACTAGTGAAGTGAATAGCACTGATTATCTCGTTACCATGGCACATGTCAGTGGGTGGTATATATTAGGCAGCAAGTGAACATTTTGTCCTCCAAGTTGATGTGTTAGAAGCAGAAAAATGGGCAAGCGTAAGGATCTGAGCAAATTGTGATGGCTAGACGAATGCATCAGGGCATCTCCAAAACTGCAGCTCTTGTGGGGTGTTCCCGGTCTGCAGTGGTCAGTACCTGCCAAAAGTGGTCCAGGGAAGGAAAAGTGCTGAACCTGAGATGGGGTAATGGAAAGCCAGGGCTCATTGATGTATATAAGGAGCGAAAGCTGGCTCACATGGTCCAATCCAACTGACGAGCTACTGTAGGTCAAATTGTTGAAAAAGTTCTGATAGAAAGGTGTCAGAACACACAATGCATCACGGTTTCTTGGGTATGTGGCTGCGTAGCTGCAAACCAGTCAAGGTGCCTATGTTGACCCCTGCCCTCTTCCCAAAGCCCTTACAATGGGAACATGAGCATGCAGCAATGGAAGAAGGTGGCCTGATCTGATCACATTTTCTTTTATATCACGTGGATGGCCGGGCCTGTGTGATTGTTTCTTACCTGGAGAACACACGGCACCAGGATGCACTATGGGAAGAAGCCGGCGGAGGCAGTGTGAGGACAATGTTCTGCTGGGAAACCTTGGGTCCTGCCATTTATGTGGAGGTTCCTTTGACATGTACCACCTACCGAAGCACTGTTGCAGACCCTTTTAGTGAAACGGTATTCCCTCATGGCATTTGCACTTTCAGCCGGATGATGCACCCTGCCTCTGAGCAAAAATGGTTCAGGAATGGTTTGAGGTGTTGACTTGACCTCCAAGTTAGGCAGGTGATCATAATGTTATGGCTGATCGGCTGATCTACAATCCAGCTAGAAGCATAAAAGACATAAAATAGTGCAGCAGCTAAGATGCAGCAATATAATATAAAATAAAACATAATACTGTGGTAGCCAGGTGATAATTAGTAAAATGTATAAATTGTAATGTAGACAGGTTGTGCAGTAATGTAATAAAAATATATATATGTTTTATGTATATATATGTATGTATGTATGTATGTATGTATGTGTATATATATATGTGTATATATATATATGTATGTGTGTGTATATA